>JAHBCN010002127.1:0-98618 GCA_019359885.1 Listronotus oregonensis
AACAATTTAACGATATAAATAATAATAACTAATCTAAGAAAAGGGGTTTTTTAAAAAATTTGACAAATTTTTGCAAGTCTGATGGGTAAAGACAAAGACATAAGGACTATCGGTATTTTTTATTGTGTGTTATAATAAATTAATATATAAAATGACTAATTCTAAAAAGAAATATGATCAAAAAATAAGTTAATAATATGGCGCTTTAAATAAAAAAAAATTAATTTTAAGAGGGTTTTAAAAATGATTATTAAAAATCCCCTACCCTTTTTTCCGTTTTTTACCCCAGGAGACTACTTTACAGCGAAATTATTATGACAAATTTAAAAATGTCGCTGGTAAGTAAACCGCTTTTTAAAAATTATTTTTTAATGATAGTATCCCTGCTCTGTCAAGTTGTTTGCTTTTAGTTTTTTAATTTTAATTTGATTGTTTTTTTTAAAAAAAGTAATTAAAATTATAATAATTTTTTCTTATATAAGTAATAAGGGCCCAATGGTTATATGTATTTTATATTGACAAACTTTGGGTTTTTTTATCTAAGTTGTTTTTTAAAATAAAACTGTTAAATGATATATGTTTAGTGCTATGTTTTTTAAACAAATATGTTTTGTTTTTATTTGCCATACAATTGAATTAAAAATAAAAACTATGTTTTTATCCACATAAATGTTTAATTGTGTCATTAAAGCAAAATATGAGTCACGTGCATAACATGTAACCATTTATTAACGTTTTTTAAAACTTTGGAAAAAAAACAATTTTAAATTTTATAATGTCTTAGGTGGAAAATTTTTCAAATTGTAGTTGTAGATACCACAATTTAATTATTTTTTAACATATGTAAAGGGGGTAGGTATTTTTTTTTTTTTTTAAAAAAAATATTTTAAATTTTATTCTTTTTTTTTTAAAAATGAAATTTCTTTTATTTGCAATCCCAAATTTTCCCCCCTTTTTACCATTTGTCGAATTACAGTCTCATTTTTAAAAAAAAGAAAAAAAAATTTTGGGTTTTCTTGGGGGTTGGGGTTTTTTTTCCCCTTTTTAGGTATTATTATATGATGGCGCGGGGGCCTTCACTATTAAAAAAAAAAAAAAAGGGACTGTATTTTTAATAAAAAAATTATAAACAAATATAATTATGAAATTATGAAAATATTATACCGACCCAAAAAAAAAGGTTAAAAAAGGGCACTCACCTCTGCTGACTGCTTCGCGGGTGTTGGGGCCCCCCTTTTCTGCTTTTCAGGTTGCGGCGACACTAAATCATCCAGATGTCTTATGACACTACACTTCATATTTTATTTTTTGTCTGAAAAGACTGTAAATTTTGAAATTTTAAAAAAAAAACTAGATTCCCACCCCATCGAATCAAAATTTTTTCTCGTCTCTTTTCAAAAAGTTGGTTAAATTTTGGTGTGGGGGCCAAAAAAAAAAATATTCTGCCCTTTTTTTCCCCCTTTACTTGATGGGCAATTTTTAGGGGTTTTTAATGTAATATATGTACAGTTTTAAAAATTTAAAATTAAAAAGGCCACCAAGTTTATAGGTTTTTAAAATTTTAAAAAAATTTGAAAATTTAAATGTAATATTTTAAGCGATTTAAATTATTTTTTTAACACATGGTGCCCCTTTCCCCTTTTTAAAAAAATTTTTTTTAAATTCCCTGTAAAAAAAAAATTTTTTTTTTTTTTAAGTAAATGTGGCAATTCCTTTTAGTTAAAAATTTTTTTTTAATAATAATCCAGTATTATCATAATATACAATACTTACCAAATTTTTAAAATTATTTATTTATTTTGGGAAATTTATTTGTTTTGGGAAATGGACAGCCTAAAAAAAAGAAAACTGTTTAACATTTTTTTTGGGTTTTTTAAATTTTTGATATCTACTAAAAAAATAATTTTATTTTTTAAAACGGGTATTATTTATTTTTAGGAATAATAGTTAAAATATCTTAAAATTAATAATATATAAATCAGACATACCTAAAAATATATTTTTTTAGAACAAATGCATTACACCATAAATATAGTATAGTAAAACTCCATTTTTTTTTAAACAAAATTATTTAACATATTTTATTACATACTTGCTTATGACTTAAAAAAAGATTTAAATAAAATGTTAAATACCAAGTTGTTCAATAAGTTTTGCGGTTTTTTTTTTAAAAAAAGCACAATTTTATGGTTTGACATACACTTTATTATTCAGTTTAGTCACCCTCAACATCAATACTTGTTCCAACGAGATTTCAATTTATAAATTCCACCCCCAAAGTTAGAATCTGGAAGGGCTGCAAAATACGCTTCCACAGCGGCTATGACCTTATGATTTGATGGGAAATCACTAGGGGCCAAATCTGGTAAATAATAATAATAATAATAATAATAATAAAAATAATAAACGTATTTTGTTGAAAATTTGTATCTTTACAATATTAAACAAAAACAAAATATCTGTAAGCATTTTGGTGCCAGCACCATGCGAAATTTAAACTCTAGGTACAAGGTACCAGCTATTCTTAAAATTTAACACAGTGTCAACACCATATATTACACAAAAAAAAACTGACCAATACAAATGAAGTTAATAATTAGGGTTTAACATATAAATATTTAATTTAAATGTAGCTTTTTTCATAAAATAACAATGTTACAAAGAAGACAATAAACATTAAAACTAAAACCTAATAGAAAAAGATGTAAAAACATTAAAATAAAAAAAAACAAACACTGACATCGGCACACTTAATACGAAGAAGCATATCTCTGTACCTCTTTTTAAAGGTTTTATTACACCAGGATTACATATCTTAAGTAAAGCTATTATAAACTATAGCTGCTTGATAAAAAAGAAGCACCTTTCAAAAGTAGTCGTGTTGTGCTTTGAGATGGACAACATATTATTGAACCTGGTATTAAGGGCACGAGTCTCACTTCTAAAATGCAGCTTTTCCCTTAAATAAGGGGGTCTTTCTGTGGCTATGATTGTTCTGACAAAACTGGCAAAATGTAATTTTCTCCCCATTGGCCATGTTCAACCATCCCAGCTCGGCCATTTTAGTTGATACGTGATCAAACCTACGGAGGGCCAAAAAAAAAATAGCAGCAACCGTTTTGAATTTTTTGAATTCGTTCTTGATTTCT
Source organism: Listronotus oregonensis (assembly GCA_019359885.1). Taxonomy (NCBI): domain Eukaryota; kingdom Metazoa; phylum Arthropoda; class Insecta; order Coleoptera; family Curculionidae; genus Listronotus; species Listronotus oregonensis. Next base: position 3,150 of record JAHBCN010002127.1, read on the forward strand.
TAGATCCAGGAATGGGCTGTAAAAAAAAAGAAAAATTGGACCACGTTCGTGGAATTTTTAACAATCCAAATTTTAATTCATGGTTTTCCTTTCAAAATGTCTTGTAAGTTTGTCCATAAAAAATTTTTCTTTTTCAAAGGATTTTTTTAGTTGTTTTTTTCCCTGGTCTTAAGTTGAAATGATTCAAAATTTATTTTTTTACCATTTCAAGCTACCCCAAAAAAAAATTCCCTTTTTTCATCCCAAAAACTGCATTTTTGGCCTATTTCTGGACACGAACTATTTCGGGCCGAAGAACCAGGTTCACCCCACTCTTTACCCTTTTTTGATTTAGGATTTATATGACCAAGTCTCACCCATGGAAAATCGACCCAAAAAATTACGTCTTTTAAAACGCTCTGCTAAAAAAGTCGTTCGAATTTTTTTTCCCCCTTTTCCCCCTTTCAAAAACCCAATCTTAGTAAAATATTCTTACCCCCCAAAAGATCCAAGGGTTTTTACTAAACCCTTTTTCGTCCTGACGATTTTCCAATGATACCCTGTATTTTTCTTTGATTTCTGGTGTTGTTGCTGTTTTTGGTCGCCCTTGACGTGGATCTTCTTAACTTTAGCATTTTTAAATTTGCCCCGTTTTCACTGTCTAAAAGGCAAAGGTCCTTATATCTTTTAACATTCGTTAAAAAAAATTCCCTTTCTTTTAAATTTTTAAAAAAAAAAATTCAATTTGCCGATCTTGTTTTTTCCGTAAAAAAAACTGTGAATCAATTAAATATTTTTAAAAAAAATGAATTGACGATTGAAATGAAACTTCACATACGTTTATATGAAGAGTGTACCAACTCAAAACAAATAGGCTTTGGGCCCCCCTTTTTTATCGAACGAAAACTTTTGAACCCCCATTTTTTGACATAAAATTTTCATCTCGTTTCCAATTTACTTTTAATTATAAGAAACTTGTATTTTATAGTTAAACATTTGCTTAAAAAAAAATTAGATTATATTTACTAAAAAAAAAAAAATTTATATTCATTTTAAGTCAAAAAATTTTATTGATTGTTAACTTAAAAAGTTTTATAATTAAAAAAATAAATTTATTTTAAATACTAAATAAATAATATCAATTTGCTTTTTTAACAATAGAAAAAATAAATTTTTTTGGGGGAATAAAACAGTAAATTTTAATTTTTTTGCAATTTTTGACCAAAAGTTTATAAATTAAAGGGATATTTCAAAACCGGGTTTTTTTAACAGCTCTAAATACCTAAAATAATTTTTATAAAAAATAAGCCCTTTTTAAAAAAATTTTTTAAATTATATAAAAAAAATACAGTTTTGCTTTTAAAGGGCAATATATTTTATAAAAAATTTACTCATTTTTAAGCGGGAAAAATCCATGGAACAGCAATTTGCCCAAAAATTTTTTCGTTGGCTTTCACAAGCAGATATATGAATATCAAAAAAAAACATAATCCTTTTTTATTTTTACTTGCTGGTATACCTGCGTTTGATAATGAAAAAAAAATGTTTTTAACCTGTATTTTCCCAAAAATTGTTGTTTAACATTTTAAAAAAATATTTTTTTTTAAAATTTTCTTTTTTTAAAATTATCCCATGAGTATTTTTGAAATCTTTGTTTGTTATAATAAAGTGACTAGTGACTCCTTCTTTACCTAAAATCCCGATAGCCTTAATCACCCCCTTTTCATTAAAAAAAAACTCAATAAAAAATCAAAATTTTTTTTTAATTTTCTTAGCTCAAAAACTTTGAAAATGGTATAAAATTATTATATAATTTTTTTTTGTTTTTTTCTAACTCCTTTTTTTTTCGTTAAGGGTTTGGAACCCAAAAAAATTTTGTTCCATTTAAGTAAAGGGGAAAATTTTCCTTTTAAAAATTACAAATATATTATTTTACCCCTTTTTTTTTACTTCGAGCGATATCGCTCTTTTCCCCTATTAAAATTTTAAGACTATTTTGTCTTCCCTTTTTGGGAGTTTATCATCGGGCAGACAACGAAACGAGAAAAAATATTTTTTTTTTTTTTAAAGGGGCCTTAAATAAAAATTTAATATATTTTAGTTTTTTTTTTCCATTTTTAAAAAAACCCTATCAACCAAGCAAAAAATTTTCGAAAATAAAAAAAAACGATTTAAGTGAAAAGGTAAGTTACTTTAAAAATAATAATATTTTGCCCTTTAAATCAGGCTATTCTTTTTTTATAAGGTTTTCCTAATGGGAGGATAAAAAATTTCTTTACCCGTTAGACTTAAATTTACTGACAGGTAACCCTGTTATGAAAAAAATCCCCAAAAAAATTATTTCCCCCCATATTTTAAACTGCCCCCATTTTTTAGCCTATTAAAAATAAAACTTTGGTGCAAAACTTTTTTTGATGACTGCCAAAAGGCCCTAAATCCATAAATAAATTTGCCCTTTTTTGTACCTCATTATAAAATGTTGGAAAACTTTTAAAAGGATTTTATTTTTAAAGTTTTTAGGTCGTTTACTTTGACGATGTTAAATTAGGAAGCGGGCTTTTTAATTAGTGGGTTTGGAAAAAAAACGCAATATTCCACTCTATTATCTATTCTGAATAAGAGTTTTAAAGGAAATGTCCCTTAAAAATAAAAAAACCAGATTAAAATTAAAAAACTATATAATTTTTAAAATTTAAATTTTTATTGATTATAATCAGGAAAGCACTAAAATTCTTATTTTTAAATCTTTAAGGGGTATGGGTTTTTATCGAATTTTTTTTTAAAAAACTGGAAATTTTTTAAAAAATTTTCTTTTTGGGTTAAAATTTTTAAACCCTTTGTTTTATTTTTAAAAGGGTAATTTTTAAAAATTTTCTAGACTTCAAAAAAATCAAAAACCAAAAGAAAACATATTATATGGTCTTTCCGGGAAAATATTATTGATCCTTAGAAAAAAATTTTTTTGGGATCAGCCAAATAGTTTTGAAAAAATTTAAAACTATTCTTTTAAATTTAAAATATCCCTTTGTGAAGGATTCCCAAAGAATCTGTAATGAACCTTTTTCCCGACATCTCTGGTCTTAAATGTTGTTTGGGGGTTTGGTGTGCACAAAATTCCAATTTTTCGGAAAACAAAAAAAATTCTTTATTTTATTTCCCTTTTTTTAGGTTTTCAAAAATTTTAAAAAAATATGTACCCTAAAAATTAAGAAAGTGCTTTAAAATTGTTGAATGTTTTACTGGTCATTACAATTGTATTTATTTTTAGAGAGAGATGGTGCTTTGAGCCACATCTTGGGTGCAGTTAAGGGCATTTTTGGACAACAACTTTTTTTAAAAATAATGGGATAGTGATATTTTTTTTAATTCTCCACACTGTTTGTTTATAAGATACACCTAGCCTTATGACAAGTTATACTTGGGCCTTTATAATTACAATTACAAAAAATATATAGGTGCACCAACTTTGCAATTAAGATAATGGCAGACATTTTAAAAATGCTAATGTTTAGTATAAACATATGTACTTTTTTAATAATTGGGTAATTTTATTTAATAATGCAAATTTAATTGTTACCCTACAAATGTAAGTGTTTGGCTTTTTTAATAATAGCGCAGGGAATCGATAATATTTTTTCGTTTGGCAAAAGCCTTATTCAACGAAAACTTTTTGAGAGGTAAAAAAGAATTCAAATACCCTGAGTAACCAAATAAAAATATTAAGGCTGACATGGATTTTCTAAAAATCAAAATAGATTTTAATTGAGGGCGTTACCTTAATGTGTTTAACTTTTTATAGCCGACTTTTATAGCAGTTTAAAAAGTCATTTTATACTCTTAACCATACACAAAATAAGACTGAAATCAATTGGTACGGTAACGGGCGAAATATTTCGGACATACGATTTTTCATTATGTATTTGAGGCTTAGCTGGCCCAACCTACTTCATCTCAACTTTACCTGAAAATTGTCAAACTGGCAAAAAAATAGATGTCAACGAATTACATAAAAAAGAGTAATATATATTTAGAATTGAATAATTTCTAATAAAATAAATAGGCTAAACGAATACAAAGCGTCAATTTTGTGGAAGAGTTTGCACTCTTCAATTTTATTAAAAACTAATCCATTAAACATTACTTATTAAAGAAAGCACGTTTTTTTACCAAATTAATTGCCTAAGCCCTTAAAGGAAAAAAACCCCGTTTACCCAAATTTTACGTAATTGTACTTAAAAAAAAAAATTTAAAATACCGTTTTTTTTTAAAACTTTTGACGCTTCCGGTAGAGACGTAGAGTCAGGGAAAAAATTTGTGATTTTTGTGACGTCCTTAAATTTTGAATGAATAGACGTAGTTCATATGTGTTTATTTTTAAAAGGGTTTTTCGTAAAATACACCAGTGCATCCAGTGACTGACAAGTTATGAGGCAATAAGTTAACAGTATACTATTCGGGATAAAAATGTAGGTTTAAATTGTGACATTCTTATGTTTAATAAATTCATAAAATTTTTATATAAAATAATGCCTTTAAGTTTTATCGCCAATAAACAATACCTTGGTTCTTTAAATAAACGTCGTTAATAATTAAATTTCACAATTTATAAAATGTTTTTTATTTAAATTATTAAAATCTTTTTTTTTTTTATATATATATATATATATATATATTATATATATATATATATATATATATATATATATATATATATATATATATATATATATATATATATAAAAAATATATAAATTATATATATATATATATATATATATATATATATATATATATATATAATATATATATATAATATTATATATATATATATATATATATATATATATATATATATATATATATATATATATATATATAAATTTTTAATTCATTAATTACGTGAGGCTATTTTGGCGATTTTTCGCCCCTTTTTTCACCCCTGTTGAGATTTCGTGTGACTCTCCTTTAAAAACTTATGTGAATGTGCTGGAACTTCGGTTTTTTTAAAATACATAACTTGCTCAATTATTTTTTTATAACTAGTATATAAAACTACTAACAGCATAGTCTATATCTAAAATAGAAGTGTTTTATAGTGTTTCTTGGGGAAAAAAATACGTGATATTTGCCAAACCTCCCACTACTCCACGTAAGATTAAGTAAGATTCGGCACGACCACCTCCTCTTCTAATTTTTTTACGTAACTTATGGACGCCCACTAAGAAATGTGCCAGACACCCTAATTACATCCTGGAAGTTGTAGGTTAAAAGTTCTCGCCCACTAGAGCGACGCGGCGCGACGCGATGCTACACGACGCGACATTGTCGCTTGTTTGCTCTCCCGACTTGTCTGAGCAGTCGCGTCGCGTCGCGCCGCGTCGCATCGCCTAGATGGGCGGGCTTCAGTTTAATTACATGTAAAGTATCCCTGATGCATTTAATCGCGTCGCACTATGCCTGGCCAACTTCTTATGGGGATACTGGAAAAAGTGAGATTTGACAATTATATCATTGCCAGGGAATAAGTAGATATCTATATTTTTCCATATTTTGCTTTGTAGTAACTTGGTAGAAAATTTCTAGATGGTGAAACGTCGATTTTTCTTTTTAACCAATGAGAAGTGAGAATTATTTATATCCCTTTTTAACCATAAATCCCCGTGTTGTGCTTTGTGTTGTGTTTGCGTTGGCCATTTTCTATTCTAATATTTGGGTTGTAAGTGTTGACTTTGGATTGACTGTTTTAAATTTGCGTTCTTATTTTTTCCACACTATTGTGAAAAAATTTTAAGGTAAGATATGTTATTTAAATATTGTAGTAAGCCTTCTTCGATATTAAACCAAGATTCTTTGTAAATATCTTCGCAATGGCACCAACACAACATGTAGGCTGAAAAATTCTTGTAATTATCCTTGTTGCAGAAACGCCTAATATAGTAAAATTGTAAGCACAGAATTTAAGAACAAAAAAGTTTAATTCTTTTCTTCGAGATCCCTTATCGTTAGAAGCTTGGAAAATTAAATGTACTTTAAGTCCCTCAAAAGATTGTAAAAATGTATGTTTGTGAGGACCCTTGTTCAAAATTAAATTATGCAAATCTTGAGGATCCTTCGCTTAAAATATAGAGTTGCACCTTGGTCACCCTTTACAAATTCCTTTTTAAAAAGAACACAGTTACGGAAAATGTTTCAATTCTTCTCAAAATTTACCTCTCGAACCATTGGACAACCCTAAAATTAAAATTTTAAATAATGTTATATTATATCTTATTTGCAAAATTTCAATTTCATGTTTAACTTGTCAGAGTAATCTCTTTTTAGTGGAGGTAACCGACAAGCATTTATTTGTAATGTTTAAAGAGTTTGATAACGAAGGAAGGCTTAAATTTGCTAGTGAAGCTTTAGTCAATCTTGTAGACAGACTACATGCGGATATTTACAAATATTTGGATGAGAATGTTTACAAGAATAAAATTGAAAATTTATTTAGGAAAAAATATTTCGAACCTTACTGCAAGCTCTTTTCATTTGTTCAGACCATAATTTTATGAAATATTTAACCTAACTTTAAAAATAATAATTTTTACCATTTCTTATAAATATTTATGTTTATTTTTCAGTTACCACATTAATTTAAATTCTATATATATTTTTGCCCGCTGTCTGCTTCTGTCTTTGCCTAAATTGATAGCTAAAGTTCCCATATCATATTTTATGTATTTTTAGTCTATTTTGAATAAGCGAATACTGCCTAGCTTCTTTGTTTTATAGGAACCTTTCAGCATGATCTCATCCAACCCCGGCTGTGACAGTTTTAGAAGTATCTCATCCAACCCCGGCTGTGAAGTTTTAGAAGTTTTATTGTTAATTTTTAGAATATATTTTATTTTGCCTGTGTTATCTAGGTATAAGAATTTATGTTGTTATCAGAGAATATTTTTCATTTATTCTGAAATTTCATGTTTTATTTTTATGTTTTATTTGTTACTGTTATTTTTGGAATGTAATTTTTTGTTGTTGTTTATTGAAAATTTGGGGCAAATGTCCCAAGATTTTCCTGGTTTTCTCAAAATATTTGTATTTATAACAAATTAATTTATAATATATTGTTAACAATAACATTTTTTGTTTGCTTTATTTTTTTCAAGTTTAAAATTTTACCCAATCCTAACAAAGATAAAATTTTGCTAAAATCTTTCTTAACAACTGCTTATTTATTAAAATAATCAGTTGTTAAGTAATGTATTTAAGCAAAATCTTATTTTTGTTGGAATCGGGGAAAAATAACTTAGAAATAAAAATTTATAGTACTACCAGCGCATTCGCCTTTTTATTATGTGCTTTTATTAGTTGATTGTCCAGGCGTTTGTCACTACTGTACTGACAGAAGATAGCTGCGTTCAGAAAGCACGAGGTTTGGATTTCTAGTAGTGTTTGTTCGTTGCGTCGCACCGCGTCGCGCTAATGGGCGAGAACCTTTAGGTTGTTTAATCCTTAGATTTAAGTTTAATTCTGTTTTCATGATTATTGAAAGTTTAAGAACATCACTAGAGTCCACAAATACAAACAAAAAATGGTATTGTTGATACGTCACTATCCATCTTATTTTTTTATCTAAATGTATGTTTTCCTAATATAAACATATACAGTGACTGGCAGGAATTTAGTGCCCTATGGATTTTTTTGTTAGCATTAAAAAAAATATATTACTTTAAAAAAAAATCAAAAAATTATCTGGAATGTAAGATACGGACAAAAATTGATATATTGCATTAATTTAAAGTGCCTTGTTTTAAACACAAAAAAATGTTACAAGAAAAATGTTAAAAGAAAATTTAAAATTTAGTCAACCAGGTCAAAAAAAAAAAAAAATCGGCAGTTTTTGTTCTCTTTGCGTCTGCCTGACTATTATTGAAATAATATTTTGTAAGAGATTATTGAGCAGTTATGTAAAAATAATGACAAAAACATAATCAAGGCTCTTACACCTAGTTATCCAAATTTTAAAAGGTAAACTTAAAAATTGTCTATATACACATTGACCTAAATATTTTTTAAACAAAGAGAGAAAAAAGAGTGTATTACTAAACCATTTATAAAGCAAAAAGTAAACAAAAATAATTCTTATTTACATTTTTTAAATAAAATATTTTTTTATAAAGTTAAAAAAAAAGGTTTATGTAAATATTAATTATTTTGTAAAACTATATCTCCGTTTGTTACTTGTGATATAACCTGCCAATATTCTTTTGTATTATGTGTAAATTAAGTTAGGTTTATTTTTACATTCTACTAGAGATCGTGCACCACAAGTCTTTAAAACTTATATTTATAAAGTTTTATTAAACAAAAAAAAACATGTCCTGAAATACTTGCATGTATTTAAAATTAATTACTTATATACTTTAATACTAATTATTTTTAAAGCACAGAAAACATAACAAAAATGATTGATTGCGAAAAATAACATTTTTTTTGTTTATTCTCGTTTCTTTTAGAAATTATTACAAAGAATCATGTAAACAACGCTCTAGTTCGTGACTTGTGAAATAAACGGGCTTTGCTTGAACGCTACAAAGTGGCATTAATATTACCACATCAAGTAAAATTGTTAGACCCAAGATATATGTATATGTCATAATCCTATTTTAAATTTTTAATTAAAAGTGTTTGAATTAAAAATAACAAAACAAACCCATAGTATACCGTTTTTATTTTAATTTACACGAAAAAAATACTTTAAACGGTATTGTTCCAAAACACCTTGTATATAAAAAACAGAATTTCGTTTTACATCTTTTTATTAGCAATCAGGTTAACAAAAGTTTCGTTGGTAATAACAATCTAACGTAACCATGCTAACTGTTTAATTGTGTCTGTCATCAACTGAACCGCTCACTATGTTTTACACTGGCCCTTGTGGAGTTTCATATCGCCTTTTATGGTAATGTGGAAAAAATAGACTGAAAGAATTGCTATAATACAGGACGCAAGAAACAAGCAAATTAGATGCTATCAGCGCCCTTAGAACACATCACCATGGCCGTCAGAATGTAGAAAAACTAAGAAATTTTACTAAAATAAAATATTAACCTAAATTAAATAATTTAATCTTCTTACATTTCTTTAAACTAAATAAATAAAATTTTGTGTGCAAGAAAATTAAAAACAAAAAAAATTAAGCCTGTAAATTTTAAGTTTTTTCTCCTATAGCGTATCAAAAATGTATACCAGAACTAACCAGATGTAATAAAAATGGTTAGTTTTGGTTTGTTGTTAGTTGGTATTTCCACCGAAGTTTTTATATTTTTTTGTTTTATTTAAAAGTCCTAACAGCAAAAATATTTGTTTTTATTTATTTAAATTGTTAATATACAGGGTGTCCCAAAATAAGCACACAATATTTCTAGGGCGTTTACTAGGTAGGTAGGTAGGTTTAAAGTGAGTGGACTTTTTACGCCCTCCACTGCGACCGCTCGGTCTATTGTGGCTCACACCTTTTTATATTTCTCCCAATAGGATCGGACTTCCAATGAATCCGATACCAGATTGGGAGATAGTTCTTACTCGTGTCACTACCGGACACGAGCACAATGTGTTCCGATGTGTTCTGGTGTCCCTATCTCCTGGAGAGTATGACGAGCAGACGATTAAATCCATCATGCCCTCCTCTCCCGGTCTAGTAACGTGGATAGCTACGAGGTCCTTGTTACAGGAACAAGATGGATTGGATTAAGGGAACCCTTCCTAAGCACCTGTTTGTTCGGGATGGATTAACCCTTCCCCGTGAAACAGGCGCCAGTGACTTCGGGGGCACCTTACGAAACGGATTCACCCGTTTCGGTCGGCGCATCTTTGTCTGCTTGTGGCCTTGAGTGGCACCTCTCGAAACGGATTTATCCGTTTCGTTCAGCGCACCTTTGTCACTTTTTTCCTATGAAAGCGGTTCTGTCCGCTTTCTGTTTGGAGCTAGGGAAGTAATAGTCCACCACGGCAGAGCCATGCATTACCGCAGGAAGGCTAGATACTCTGAGAGGTCGCCCTGTATCTCAAAGGCACCGTTGGAGACACCTGTTAAAGGCACAGGATGTCATACACTCATCAGCACGGTATGCTAACACCTTGAGTTAAGCCTTGTGTTCATCTTAGCTTCGGATCCCGGTCCATACGGTGGAACAAAAGTTGCCGATAACCGGCAACTCTAGCGCATGTTCCAAAAGATCCTACTGGGACCAACCAAAAACGACGATGTGTGAACACAGCGGTTGGGAGGGCGTTTACTACGTATACCTACAAATACGACATAATATATATAATATATATATATATATATATATATATATATATATATATATATATATATATATATATATATATATATATATATATATATATATATATATATATAATAAGACAAATTTTCCGTATACATTACTCAAAAAATGCTTCTTAAGAAATTTAGAGCCCCGTATAAGGATAATCCTAAAGATCGTTTGTGTCCAACATTTTTAACGGTATGTATATAAAATATGCATAATTTTATGAGAAACACTACAAAAATATTCCGCAAAGCAGTTGACCAAACTATTAGTCAAAATCATCCCCAGTGAACTCTTAGGGTGATTTTGGGGGGGGTTGGGTTTTCTGCCCGTGTATACTTTTGATCAGCGTGTTAAGAACTATCACTATGCAAAGTTTGAAAACAATTGGCCGAAACCCATTTTCCATAAGAAAAATTTCCCAGTTACTTTTAAGGGTTATTTTGGGAGGGTTAGGAGAGTTTTCGGGTTTTGTGCCCGTGGAGATTGTTGATTAGCATGTTAAGAACTGTCAGTATGCAAAATTTAAAAACAGTTGGCCGAAACTCATTTCCCGTAAAAATCTCCAGTGACTTTTGAAGTTGATTTTGGGGGTTGGGGAAGTTTTCAGATTTTGTTTAGCGTATTGAAAACTATCACTATCCAAAGTTTGAAAATAATGTTTCTGCCAACTCATTTTCCGTAGAGAATCGCGAGGTCCTTAAAACAAAATTATCTCCACCAGTTCATTTTAAATCTTTTTAATTTAAAAGTTATTTTAAACTTTTATTTTAGAAAATAAAAAATATAATAATAAAATTGATTTTTTTCTCAAAAAAAAAATATCGAAAAATAGCAAAAAATAGATTTTGAATTTTTTGACCTCTATCACCCTTTCAAAAATTAAAAAAAACTTCATGTAGCTAGATCTACTAAAGACACATCACATATATTTTTCTCATTATAACGTAGGTGAATGAGTTTTGTTAAAAAATTTTAAACCCTAAGAAAAAATTAACAATCCCGCCAAAAAATTTTTGAAAAAAATTGTGGTTTATCCGTGGTACACCGCAAGCAAAACTAAAAAAAATAATGCGGCTGAGATATTAGAAGAAAACAAAAAAATCTTTATGATTCAATAAAACACTTTCTAAAGCACCCACGTAAATCAAAAAAACAGGAAAAAGCACGTCTTTTAATGAGGAAGTTGCACATTTTTTTATTTTTTACTTATAAAGTTTCTAAAACTATAAAGTATCAATTGCCATATATTTTTCTAATTTTCAACTTACTGTTGTTCTATAAAAAATGTTGAAATTCAAAATAATTTTCTCCGCGCCAAAACGCAGCTCGCAAACAAGGATAGCTTGCTGTGACGTCACGATCCGGTATCGGTCAAAACGACTCTCTGTCACACTTCCTGTTTTGCTTGTCATATAAGCGGCATCAAGGTGATTTTGTTTTATGATTTTGTTAGTTGGGCGTGTTTCTTGAGTGCCGTTTTTATTTGCTTTCGTTGTGCTAACAAAATATTGTTCTGTAATAATTGTTTTAAAAACTAGACTTCAGTTATTATGACTTCTACTGAAGCTGGATTTGTCCAAGGGTAATCTGATAACTTGCCAAAAATTGATACATTATCAATGTTTACATTTTTGGAAAATAACCCAAATTTCATGGGAGCTGAGTTAAAAGGAGTAAAAGCTACAAGGTATGTATTCAAAATTAAACATTATTTTAAAGTAATAATACTATACGTAGTGCACATAGGCGTGCGCAGGGTAAAGCTGGTGTGGGTGCCGAGATAATAATAATAATAATAGTAATAATAGTAATAATATTAATAATTAATAATAAATAAAAAATAATAAAATAATATTAATATTAATAATAATATGATATTAATATTAATATTAATAAAATTCGTAACTAGGCCTTCTAGCTTTCTCGCAGACTCAACACCAACAATTGAAAATCCGCCATCAGCAAATGTCGTGGAACAGTTCTGGAAGGATGTTTACGAAGTTTCAAAGCCATTTCAACGAGACATTCCAGCATTAGCCAACTTTAGAGCCTATTGTGCGGACAAGCAGCTTGACCAGCATGAGAGTGCGCCGATCACGCCGGAGGAGGTGAAAAGTGCCCTAGATGGTGTAAAAAACTATTCTGCACCTGGTCCGGATGGTATCAACAATTACTGGTGGAAGAAATTCCCCAGTACACATCCACATTTAGCCAGAATCTTTGATTCTTGGCTCAACGGGGACACGCCAATTCCTGAGTGGTTTGTTGAAGGCTGAACCATATTGATACCAAAAAAGGGCGATTTAAAACTACCCAAAAATTATAGACCGATCACTTGCCTTAATACTTGCTACAAGGCTTTCACCAGAATTTTATATTCTAGAACATTGAATGCAATTGATCCCATACTCTCTGATGTAGGGGAGCAGCGAGGAGGAAAAAGAGGAATCAATGGTTGCATAGAAAATCTCCTTATCGATTGATTGATTGATTGATTGATAATCTAAATACACAAGTTGAGGTTTTGTCCGCCTCGACACTGCAGCCTACAGGGCTTGTTGTATCTCTTGTGTATTTGTTTCAGTTAAAAAGGTTTGACACCTTAGACAGGTGTAGTAGCCCTTTTACTGTTCTTTTCTGGTCTCCAGCCTCCTGGTGGTTAGTGTCCACCATGAGGTTTTGATTTGTTCTCCAGTATGTAAGTGCAGGGCACTCATATATGATGTGAGAGGCTGTCTCTTCCTCTTCGTCACATAGTTTGCAAATGGGTTCTTCTCTATAGGTGCCCATAGTGTGCAAATGTTTTCTTAGGGTGCAGTGTCCGGTTATTAATCCTGTCACTATTCTTATCGATAGATGCATTACACAAGACTCAATCCAATACAAACGCAACCTTAATATGGCGTGGATTGACTACAAAAAAGCGTTTGACACAACATCTCACGAATTGTTGCATCTGCTTAAAGATCTTAAGGTTCCTCTTAACCTAATCCGATGCATTAAGCGACTGATGTCACTTTGGAAATCAAAGTTCTCTATAACATCTGGAGCACAAAAAATTATTACCGAACCCATTACGTTTAAAAGGGGCGTATTTCAGTGTGACTCACTCAGTCCTTTGCTATTCTGTATTTCTCTGCTTCCCGTATCCGTGTCTCTTCGAAAGACACGCGGATATTGCTATGGACCACCTGGAAGACGTGAGCCTAAGGTAACCCATCTGTTTTATATGGATGACCTAAAATGTACGCAACTAGCGAGCGAGACCTACAACAGTCTCTTAAAGTGGTTCACGAATACACCAGAGATGTTGGAATGGAGTTCGGCCTCGACAAGTGTGCAACTTAAGCTAAATAAGGGCCGGTTCGGAAACGATTTAGAAGGTGACCAGCTTGCCGATAGCGCGCTACAAGACAACGAGAATTATCGATATTTAGGAATCAACCAAAACCGGACTCAAGATGTTAGAGCTATGATGACCGAGCTTAGAAGCAATTACAGGCGACGTTTACGGAGAATTTGGGAATCCGAATTATCTGGAATAAATAAGGTCCTTGCTACCAACATGCTAGCAGTGCATGTATTGCTTTACTCTTTTGGAGTAGTTAAGTGGACGCGAGAGGAACTGCGCGAGCTGGACATCAGCACACGAAAAATGATGCATCTTCACCGTAGCATCCACCCGCGCTCATCAACATCCCGTATTTACCTCCCGCGCCACCAGGGAGGTCGTGGCCTTTTAAACTTGGAGTGTATGCACGATCGGCTGGTTTTGAGTCTTGCTTGTCAGGTTGCCAATAGTACTGATCCACTGATGCAACTAGTAAGAGCACACGAAATGGCTAATGTTGGAGCGTTTCTATTCAAGGCAGCGGAGCGAGCAGCGGATAAATTCGGTCTCAGATTTGCATTAGATCCAAACGACGACCAGTCACTTGTAAGACTTGAGTGTAAAGCCGTAAAAACTGCAGTTAATAGAGCAGAACAGCAGATGTTCTTAGAAGATCACATTAATAAGCCGCAACACGGAGTATTTTACCGAAACATAAAAAGACTCAATCTATCTCGAAACCTCACGTTTGGGTTTTTAAAATCTGCTGAGCTCAAGTCTGAGACCGAGGGTTTCCCTACTAGCATGCCAGGATGGGGTGAGAAACACATTGGTATATCGAAGCCAGTTTTCTAATATTCCTGATAATGCTTGTCGATCTTGTCGACAGCAGCCCGAAACACTAATGCACCTATTGTCAGCATGTCCAGTGCATGCTGTAAGTGGTTACATCCACCGACATAACGATGCGCTTCGGGTACTTTATTATCATCTCAGACATTATTACGGCATCGATGAAATGGCAATTTTGCCATTTGCTCCCGGCGATATCGAGGCAATAGTGGAAAATGACAACTGTCGCATATATTGGAATTATTCATTCCCAACTACGCATCAAAATCGCGCCAATAAACCTGATATCGTTCTCCTTGATAAAAGAAATAACTCTATGTATGTAATTGAGTTCTCCGCCCCAGCGGAAACTAACATCGATATAAAGGAACGGGAGAAACGAGCCAAATATCAGGATCTACTTGGCGAACTTCGGAGGCTCTATCCGGAGTATAACGTGCGATTGGTTGTCCTGATTGTCGGCGTTTTGGGGGGTATAAAGGAAAATGTTTTGGAAGAGCTGAAGTGTATTCCCGCATGTCAACATTCACCCGAACAACTGGTGATGAAAATGCAGAAATGTGTTGTCCTTGGGTCCCTTTGTTTACTGAGGCAAATGAATTTGGCCGAAGATCACTGACCGAGCGGACGCGAGGAGTGGTCTTCGATACGGATGGCCTTCCGCATGACGCCCTATGGGGTCGGAGCCATGGGATACGTCATGTCGGATCTTTCTAAATAATAATAATAATGAAGTGAATAAAACTGGGTACGATACATTTTATACATTTGAATCTAAGAATTGTAATTTTTAAATCGAACCTTATCAAATAATAATTTTCATATTTTAAATACAGTAATCTTTTTCAGACTATTGGGGGTGCCACGGCACCCACTGTGCGCACAGACGCCTATGGTAGTGCAGTGCTGTTTTATAAAGTAAAAGTAAAAACTTTGGTAAAAAGATAACCTCAAAACCTAAATAATGGATTTTGTAAAATAATACCTTATCTGTCTTACCGAAGGGATCTTATTAAAATAGTTTTTTTCCACTTTGTATGTCTAATTATTAAATAAAACCCGAGAAAATAATATTTAATATTTGAGAAATGTTGTCTGTTTTTAAGGCAAGTTAAATATTAGGTACTTACATTAAAATGATCTTCGCAGATATGTAAAGTAGATTTTACACTAACTGGACTTTTCTTCGAATCCCTCTTCATAGCTATACACCATTTCTTTTGTATTTTTTCATCTTTTGGAACGTTAAAAAATAGTTTGTTGGGGCCGGTTTTTGTTGTGGAACTACATAATGGCACTACACAACATTTATAGTATTTATGTTCCGGGCCTCTTAAATCCTCTGTTACATCCATGTTCTCTCGTTTAAACTTTAAACCGGCTATCTTAACACACTAAATCAGGTTAAATATTAATATATAATTAAAAAACTCGTCTTTAGGTACACTAAATTGGCCACAACCCGATGTAAACACAAACCGAATAACCAATGATTAAATGGCAGCGCTTGGGCCAAGCGTGGGCCGACACTTTGCTTATCGGATCTTGACGTCACACGTGGCTTGACCAATCATAGAGCGTTTTTGTTGACCTAGTAATAATTAAAATTTAAATAATTAATTATTCAATAATCGCTTAGTTTTAAAATATTTTACAAGCACATATCAACTTTCAAGGGCATTAACTGAATTTTAAATAGGTTTTCAATAAAAAAATATGCAACTTCCTCATTCTCAACAAGCCTAGCTGGGTGAGATTTCAAAAAGTGAAAAGGCCGATTACACCCCCTTATGCACCAAGGCCCTTTAAACGTATTTAAATATTTTTATAACATATTTTTTAAAAGCATACATTAGTTAATTACTCACAAAGTATGCTTCCTAGCGGTAACGAACGAAAGTTTCTTTTATTGAGAATTCTGTTAACGTACGCCTGTAACTTTTTTAGTCGAGTAAATATAAGACTTTATACAAATAACTATTTGTATAAAATAAAGCTAAAATTATGTAATTTTGCTATTACCATTATTATTTATTTTAATTTTTGAAACATATCGATAATTTACATATTATACGACCCTCACATTTTAGTGTTGAATTGGTTAAATTATTTTCTTAAAAAAATACATTGTTTGCAATGTTTAATAAATTTTTATAACATCTGACCAGGATCGCGCTTATTTAAAAATATTTTTTTATGGGCTCAACGAAAAAAAAATTAAGGATATGGCATTCGTAGGTTTAGTTATTTTACCACATTTCGTAAAGCATAGTCAATTAGTGATGCTAGTTACAACAAAAGTATCTCAGAGACAAAAATGTTTTTTAATTGTGTAATAAAGCTTTCTATAAGCTTATTTAATAGGTATCTTATAAAATTTAAGAAAATGAATTCTTATAACCTACTATATTACAAATTTTATAAGACCAATTACTCTTAAGTCTAATTTGTTATATTGTTAACTTATAACAGTTTTGAAGAGAACTTATAAAATAGTTACAATATATTTTTGTTGAAATTTTATTAAATTATCATATAGGTATCTTCAATAAAAACGTTAAGTCGTAAACGTATTTAAGTCTGAATTGGCTAAAGAGGGTATCTTATAAAAATGGTTTATAGAATACTTTGATTTTGAGTGTACAAGACATAATTATAAAACACTTATACAACATAATTGGACACAAAACGTGAAAATTACTATTATTAACTATTAATAGTTGAATATTAAAAAATGTCAACTAAAGAAGCAGTTGAATTATCAAAATATAAAAAATTAAAGAAAAGTGGATCTTTCAAAACTAAAGTAAAGAAAAACTTTAAAAAAATATTAAACTCAAGTCAGATTTTTTTTTTCGTTATATAAAGATGACTAATGCCGGAAAAAATCTTACGATTCTATTAAAATTCTAAAAAATATTACACACAATCGCTATATGTTATCTAATATAAAATCAAGGTTAAGCAATACAGAAGAAAAATGTATTTCTTTTCCTAGCACACATTGGATCGAAAATCAAAACGAATCTTGTAAGAAGGCTGTAGTGAAGCCCTTTCGTGACTTGTTAGATAAGTAGTTGCTTGAATGCCACAAAACGGGCAATTACTGATAAAATTATTAGGGCGACAAATTATAGTTATCTCTTTTTCTGTAGGTATTTATTTTGATTTTGTACTGTCGAGAATAAATAATATTTTCGGACATAAAAAAACGTATCGTAAATTTGTGTTTTTTTAGTCTAAAAATCTCTTTTGTTCTTAATTCATTAAAAAATACTATAAAAATTTCTTAGGTTATGATTCTTTAAATATATTTTTAAAATCTATTTTTTGGTATTTTCGCCAGATAATACTACTTTAGTCGCGGTCCCAGTTTTAAAACCTGTTTAAATTATGATACAATAGTTATAAAGATTTTGGTAAAAAATTGTTTACCATAACTAAAAACAAAAAAATAAAACACTTCTTCTTGTTTGTTTTTTTTTAGGTTTTCTTTCCTCAAAAGCTAGTAGCGTGTAGAAAAAGCTTTTAAGGGCTAATGTCGTTAAAATTTAATTTAAACAATACTTGGTTATCTTTGCCTAATGCTAAAGTTGTACCAAATTAAGCTAAAATTATGTAATAAGTTTTTTCTATTACAATTCTTATTTATTTTAGTTTTAAAGGATGTTGATAATTTACATATACTAAAATTGACCTTTTTCCATGTTTTAATGTAAACTAATTTGTGACATACATTTAAAAATACTATTTATTAGAATATTTATAATTTTAATGTAAAATATAAATAATTTTTATTATTATTATGATTGTCTACATTTTATAAATTTTTATTTGTTTTTGCATATTTTAAAAACGGTTACCTATTTGTCACTAAAAGGATAAAAGTTTTCATATTTAATCTTCAAGTTTAAAATGGTCAAGCAAGAAATGGAAAAATTAATTAATTTCCAAATCTTAAAGTGTCTCACACAACTGGAACAAATCCTTTGAGTTTCTTGGTGAAACCCAGATCGTTGTTCTTGACATATCCAAAGCGTTCGATTAGGTCTGGCCTGATGGACTTCTTAACAAACTTCCTTCTTACGGTCTTTCAACTAAGCTTTGCTCTTGGCTCTCCAGTTTCCTTTCTAATCGACATATATTAGTTGTTGTTAGTAAATGGTCATTCTTTCAGCTTCTACCAAATTAGTGCTGGGGTGCCTTAGGGCTCAGTGCTCGCACCCACGCTGTTTCTTTTACACATTAACGATCTTCTCTCTTCCACATTTAATCCCATTCATAGTTTTGCTCACGATAGTACCCTCCACTTTAGTATCCAAATTCTTAAGCCACCATGTAATTCTAATTTGGAAAACAATCGCAGGTCAACGCAGATATCTCTTTCACAAGACCTCAAACTTATCTTGGATTGAGCGCCAAAAGTCTTGTTTAGTTTAATGCCTCGAAATCACGGTCATTTTCCCTGTCGCAAAAAAAATCTGCCAATTCTCATCCGTTACATATAAGCGGCCAAGTTCTGCAGAACAAAAAGTCATTTAATCTTGTCGGCGTTACTTTTGAGAATATCCTCAACTGGTACAAGCACATTACATCCATAGCATCGGCAGCTTCAAAAAAGCTT
Organism: Listronotus oregonensis; assembly: GCA_019359885.1. NCBI lineage: Eukaryota > Metazoa > Arthropoda > Insecta > Coleoptera > Curculionidae > Listronotus > Listronotus oregonensis. The sequence goes on from JAHBCN010002127.1 coordinate 22,258, forward strand.
GGATTCCTCTTTCGAGCCAGAAAGTATTTCTCTTCTTCCAATCTGTATACTTTGTATGTATCCCAAATCAGACCCTTTCTAGAATATTGTTCTCATATCTAGGGAATGGCGTTCCCTACAACATTTAGCAACACAAACCATTCAAAGAACAGCCGTTCGTCTTATTGACTTAATGATCCCATGCTTACAGAAAGGTTTCCTCTTCTTGCCCATCGTCCAACTGTAGGGGATCTGTGGCTCTTCTATAATAGGTATTTTCACGGCTTCTGCTTAGAAGAGTTGGCCAGTACAATTCCTTCTCTGGTAGCTCCCAACAGAACAACACCTTATGCAAATTTTATGTATCCTTTTACAGTTCAATTAGAGAGGCTCCGAACTTACCTTCTTCGTTACTTCATCCTTAGAGTGTCAAGAATATGGAACGTGCTGCCCGCAGAAGTTTTTCCTTCTTCTCCCAATCTCCAAATATTTAAGACCCGTGTGAACAAACTCCCTCTCACCACACTTAAGACACCCATGGTACGTTAGTACTTAGGCATCAGCCTTCGTGGACTCTCCGAAGATAAAAAAAATTTTGGTGAGAACAAAATATTTTTTTTTAATAATTTAATTCTCCACAACAATTTAGAACATATTTCCAATGTGGAATTGAGTAAACAAACGGGGCCTAAATTAAAATTCGGCCTAAAATCGTTAGAATTAACCTCTTAGTCCCGTTAGATTGAGGTTCCTAAGGGTCTATTTTAGTAAGTGATCACTGATCAGTAGAGATTGTAAAGGCAAAAATATATAGCTTCTTGCCATTTGTGTAGGCAAAAATGAATTATTTAATATAAGTTTCTGTAAAGTAAATTTATTGGTGCACAAAATTTTAATGATCAACCGTCTTTTAAATTAAAATATGCTCCAGGACATGTTTATGTGACATTGTCTTTCAAAGGGCTTTTTACTTTTTATAACGAGGCATTACCTTTTTTTATTTTAAACTAGTCTTTTGCTTGCTAAAGACATTTACGTTTAAAAGTGAATTTTGCTTATAAAGATTGTTAAAATAAAAGCATATATTTTTAAATTTAGTAACTATCCGAGACCAGATAAGACTCAAACATTCACCCAAAATAATTAATGTAGTAGACAATAGTAATTTCTCCCAACATGCGTGTACCTTAAACAAAATATACTATATAAATATTATTTACAGTGCGCTTATTTAAAGCCCATTCCCCCGTTAACTTTTGAACGGGACAAGATACCGAGGTCGGGTTAAATTTAGGTAAAAGGGTATTTATAAAACTACTTTTTGTGGTCACATGACCTAGCGCCAGAAGGGCACTATCAGCTTTGTTTTTAAAGGAAAGGGGTTTATGTAAAACTTTGTTTTAAAGGCCTTTTAATTTTCTACTTAACACTGCTTTGTTTTTAGATATCTGCCTAGACGTTTAAGACTTACAAGGCTTTTGAAATTTAGCTCAATTTTTCACAAGTAAATGGCAAAGAAGAACTATAAATTGTAACTGAACTTTACTCTACCTTGTAACTACTTTAAAAAATGCTTTAAATATTCATCGTTTACTTCTTAATAATATAAAAGTCGGTTTTGGAATTCATTCCTGATATTATTTAAAATTTCGGGGTAATACCGCCACACACATCTCTTATTCTATTTTTAAGTTCCTGTATTGACTCTAAATGCGTAACATACACCTTATATTTTATGTACCCCCACAAAAAAAGTCAAAGTGTGTCATATCAGCCCGCCATAAGGGGCTACGGGGTGCACCATCTTGTTAGAATGTACATAACTATGATATTAAATTAATTTGGGTTTGCCCAGACTACTTCTAGAATCAAGAAGGGGATACGATTTTAAAGCATATTTAAAAACCGTTGCCTGAATGAATTTTCCTTTACAAAAAATAGACCTATAATATGATAACCCAAAATACCCGCCAATGCGTTAACCATCTCTGGAGTTTAAGTGTGACTCTGATTTAATAATGAAACTTTCATTATTAAAACAAATGGAGTATACGTATTATGGATTCTGGTTTACGCGTTCAGACATGACCTCACAAAACTGCAGTCGTCTGTCAGGGTCGTCTTCTGTTAATTGGTGCCACATTCTTAATTTATATGGGTAAAATATGTGTTTTTTAGTGGCGTTAGATACCTCACAATTTGCTGCTACCGTTTTCGTTGCTTGTTGCGAATTACTAACCACTGATTCCAGAACTTTAGTTTGCTTTTCTTCTGAAATAAAATTTCTTTCTGATCCTTTTTCCCTCATTATGCAACCAGTCCTTTAAAACTTACTTACTAAGTCCCTTAAGTGAGCTCGAGATACTCGATTGTCAGAAAACCACTGTTTAAATAAACTCTTTGCTTCGTGGTAGTTACGCACAGCTTCAGCATAAATTAAAATTACTTCGGTATTTTCTTCCAAAGTATGAAGACAAGTCATTTTAAAGTTATAAAAAGACTCAAAAGGCTATCAAAACAAATAGTAACTCTTAAAAGTACAGATGTGATTAATGCCAATAGTCGACTAACATTGAAATGGTAATAGTATTTTTCTGTATTTCTAATTAAAGTATTTAAATAGTTTACAAAAATAAATTCAACCAATATTCAACATTTATTAGCACGATAAAGTTGCTTCTTAAATAAAATTAAAAATAAAGTAATGTTGCCATTAATTATTTATTATTTATTTGTAAAATTCTGAAATTAAAAAAAAAATAAACGATTTTAAGTTTAAAATGACCAGAAAGAATATTAAAAACAAAGATTTGTTGTACCATTAAAAAAAAACTAACGAGGCCCTCTTGGCACTAGGCCACGTGACTCCAATATTGTTATTGCCAAAAAGTAGCTTCGGTAATACCCTTTTACCTAAATTTTACCCGACTTCAATATCTTGTCGAGTTTAAAAGTTAAAAGGGGCGAAGGACTTTTAAAAACCACACGGTATAATAAAAGGTGATTCAAAAAGGACACCGAATTTGAAAGGGCTGTAAAATTAATTTATTTTTATATAAAAAATCACACTATTCGCTTTGGAAGATCTTGAAGTTTTAAACATAAAAAACAATATCGGGCATATGACCTCCTTCATTAGCCCTACACGCAATTAATCTGTTTATAAAATTCACCATAACCCTATCACACACATCCACATCGATTTGGCCAAGGGTACGTTGAATTTCATACTTAAGTTCCATCAAATTTTGGGGTTTGTTGTGTTTGGGGTGACTTAATGGGTGCGTTTCAAGTGCCGCAAATGTTGAGACCGTTGTGAGAGCTTATCGTTCCAAGTGCCGAAAACGGAACCGCTCAGTTGGAGCGGCTGACTGTTTTGCTGAGGCAAAATTTAACGCTTACTGAAGTCAACTTATGTCTAGTCATGCGTAATTTGGTTTCATAACCTCAATTCGCGCGATTTTTTTTGTTTACCTATTTGAAATGTAATGTACACAAAAATGGAGCCAATCGAAATTCCAGTTGTTATAAAGGATGATAATCGTCCTGTTATGGAAAATGGCCTACTATTAGTTATTAATAAAAACGGTGAGAAAAATCATGAAATACACTTGGAAAATGTGTGAAGTTTTAAAATGTCAAAAACAAATAAACACTATAGGTTCTAAAGATATTCTTGATTCCAATAGGAAATTGTCAATACATCAAACCCAACAGGGACTTGGAAGCTGCATTATCCCCTAATGCATGTTCGTTTGTGCCTCAGGATTCTGTCCAAGACGTGGATTTGGAACATACATCAGATTATGAGTTACCAGCTTATACTAGTTATCGTCGTCCTGTTATGGAAAATAATAAAGTAGTTTCTAAAAAGAGAGGTAAGTAATGTGCCCCTGAGGAAAGTGAAGTTTTAAAACAATTGAACATTAGGGTCAGGTGCGTGCAGTGCAAAATGTTATACATGCTGCTCGAGGAAACAAGTTTTACATGTGTTATAGCTTGCCTTAATTCCATTCACCACATGCCTTACAGATATTCTTTATTCCAGGAGGAAACTTTTAACAACCCAACAAGGAATCTGGAAAATCCGCTAATGGATGTTTGTTTGTGCCTCAAGATTCTACTCAAGATGTGGATTTGAATCAGGCAGATTATGAATTACTAACTCATACTAATTATAATCGTTCTATAATGAAAAATGACCAAGTCATGGCCTACAAAGTATTGGGACCTGAAATATCAGATGATGGGTGTTCTACTCAAGGCAATAAATTTGAGCAGATAGAAGAATCAACAGCACAAACTAGTGGTAAGGTTACTAGGTTACGAGTTACATCAAGTAGAAAAGTTGCCTTGCGGGAGTTATGATTCTTCCCTTTTTTCCAGAGACTTCAGAAAAATTTCAATGGAAACAGGCTAGTACACTTCTTTTAGTTGAGGAATATTCAAAATTATATGACAAGTTTCTTGACCCCAAGGTTAAGAAAAAAAATTTGTGGGATATAATTTCTAAGGTCATGCAACAGAGGGGATACTTGGTGGACCTAGACATGTTGGATAAAAAGATGCGAAACATGAAGAAAACGTATAGGACTATACTTGATAATAACAACAAAAAAAACAACGGGAACAGGAAAAATTTCTTGGCCTTTTTTTGAATTATTTCAAGAAATTTTTCATTACGACAGCACCGTAAACTTGCCTAGCAGTATAATTTGTAGCACTAAACAGGTAAAAGTTTGTGAAGCTGAATATAGTACTAACAGTTGTGTATCCAGTTCCAGGGTGACTCCAGTACCACTGCTAAGCCCAGAGAGTTCATTGCTTGAGGATGTTACAACACTATCAGCACATTCCACACATGAGGCAACTCCTAGCACCATCAAGCCCTCTAGGATGGAGAAATACAGGAAAAAATAATTGGCGATAGAAGTGGAAACATTAAACGAGCTCAAAAACTGCGTTCTCTTATTGCAGAAAATAATAAAATTCAAAAAGAAAAAGTTACTTTGTTAAGACAGTTGGCTGCAGCAAGGCAGCCCTAGTTTGGAAATAAGCTTAAAAAAGATGCTTTTTGAAAAAAGTTAAATGCGTATTATATAATAAGTTTTATAATATATTTTTAATAAGACAATTAGGTAGTGTAATTTGTTTTATTATTTTATGGTATGGCTGAAAAACTCAAGTTTTATTTATTAGTCAGGAAATAATTACTAGCTTAACAATTATTATTTACAGTAAAGAGGCCAAGAAATTCCTTTTTTGTTCACCTTGACCTACAAGAAAATTCAAAATTTCAGTCCCGTCATCAACATTCCAGTCTTCTTCTGCTTCTAATTTACCATTTTCTTGAAAGGGGCCATCATGGCCTATTATAAAATTATGTAAAACACATGCCGCAGTGATTACTGTTGGAATATTTTCATCTATATTCATATCTAAATACTTAAGGCGTCTGAATTTTCCTTTTAATAGGCCAAAATTTCGCTCGATAAGTGACCTTACTGCACTCATTCTAATCAATTAGCACGCGGAGCGAGAGAAATATATTATACATATATTCTTCTTTTTCTCTCGCACGCTTGTTCATACAACTGAGCGGCAAGGCTGCCACTAGAAGGTATATGCACGAAAAGTAACCCTCAAGAAAGTGGCAAGCATGCAAAGGCAAATGTAATAAATCTGAAAACGCTTAATATTTCTGAGACAGTGGAAGATAGGTATATGACATTGTACATAAAATATGTCTGAAATGTTTCAAAAACACAAAAAATTGAATAATATACAAGGTGTTGCATTTAAATAAAGAAAGTTGATATTGGTCACCGTTATATAACACACCCTGTATAAATATTTTTAGTTTAACAAAATGCGTAATTAAAAATACCAATCGAGCATTTTTTGAAATACGTTAACATTTATTTATTATTGAATTTAGTCCATTTGGCTGATACACACTGTATACTATTACTGATAAAAAGTTTCTTATAAAATACATTATTTGAACAGCCCTGTTTGTTTATTTTTTTTTAATTTAGTTTATCAAAATAAATTTACTCTATTAAACAGTACTAAACACTTTAATTTGATTTTATTCTTACTTTGAAACAAGAAACTAAATTTAGATCTATACTTTTATATAAGAAAAAATATTTTTTGCCTTGTTTCTTTAAATTTAAAAAAACAATGTAAGTAGTGTGACTTTAAGATATAACCAGTTTCTGCTTAAGCGCTACGAAAAGGCATTTCTTAAATTTCTAAAGCCACAAAGTACATCCTTTCTTTTTAACTTGACCTTTGTTTTTGATTCTGCTTTGTTCTTAAATGAGATATTTATTTTTACATTAATCGGTTAAATTATTAAAAATAATATGTCTTATTAAAAACTGTGACCACTTATATTTTTTTTTAGTAAGGACCAATTTTTTTTTCCAAGTTGAACTTTGTTGATTCTGCCTTGTTCTTAAATAAGATATTTTTTTTTACATTAATCGGTTAAAATATTAAATTAAATCGGTCTTATTAAAAACGGTGACAACATATAATTTTTTTTAATAAGGACCAATATTTTTTTTTCAAGTTGGACTTGGTTGAATGTTATTTTAGAGTTCCCATGTCAGGGCCGGTTTTTGTTAGCAGATTCCATAAACATTACACTGATTTCTATGTGTACTTTATAACATTATATGAGGTCTTTACATCTTTAAATCTGGTCTATAAATTACTTTAATTACTCCATTTCTGTGATATTTATTCCTATCCTACAAGGCGGCAGAAGGATTTTTTATCCCACCAAAAAGAAAAAAAAAAGAAATTTTTATTTCTTATTTAGACTCGTTCTGCCTCAGAAATAAAAAAAAACGTTCATTCAATGTTAGCCTTAAAGTAAACAAAGATTGTCTTAATGCCTATTTTAAGATTTTAGTAGTAAATGTATTTTAAATGATTTTAAAATTAAATAAAAAACATCCCATTGGATGTACATTAAGCAATGTTTTGCTATTCATAAAAATACAGTTTAATATTAATATTATTTGAGCACTGCTAATACAAAGATCAATGCTCTACAAATTCGTGCATTTTAAAAATAACTGACACTTTGTAAAATTAATTATTTATTTCTGAATTGAACTAAAAAACTTTAATATATAAAACTATCTAACACATAAAGAGACAACTCGGTCTATTTTTTTAAGTACCTTGTTAATGCTATTTAAATTATCTAACTTCTGTTTATTGTTTTAGGTAAGTTTTCTCCCGGCCTTAAGAAGTCCAATTAAATTGTAAGTAAGTATTGTATTTATTTATATTACCAAATTACAATTACTGTCAAATGGCCTTAATCTTTATTTTAATACAATAAAAGTAATGATTTTGCTATTCTGCTAATGTTAAACCCGTGTAAAACAAAATAATATATTATCTTTCTCTTAAAAAAAAAAGATTGTTATTCGTATCGTTAAATTGATAGGTATGTTTTCGCGTTTACTATATATACCAAATTGGTTTTAAATGTAGTAAAGTCATGTTCAAATTAAGGGTTTAAAAATGAATAATCACAATGCAAATACATATATAATTTCTTATTTTTAAGAGTTTTGTAAAAAATATTTTCAGGACTATTTCACAGGTTGCTACAAAAGAAACTATACAACTTAAACCTTTTACTGCCAAATATATATTTTTTAGCGTGCTTTGACATTTTTTTATATTAAGCTGTAAAATAGTTCCAATTGTTTTTTAAATTTACTAAAATTAACTTTTTACTAATATTATTCTCGTTTTACTGCGTTTTTGTCAAATATTATATAAAGTAGCATAAGACTTGACAATTGTCTGAAATATATTTTTTTTATTTGTCCAAGTAAAAAAAATATTTAATAAAATAATATAAACTTAATTCAATGAACCATAAAATTTTAATCATCAACCTTCTTTCGAATTAAAATGTGTTCCTGGACGGGTCTCTGTTTCGATATAGTTTCAAAGCTTTTTCTTCCTTTCATAAAAAAGTCTTGGAATTTCATTATTTTAAATTGCTTTTTTGCTACCAATAGTCATGTTCTAAATGTGTTTCTTTAAAATATATTAAAACATTGTTAAAATACATTTTTTAAATTAGATACTGTTCAGTAGGAATTCTATAAAATTGTTAAATATTGTTATATTTTTATGTACAGGGTGGGCATTTTATTAGGGTTCTATACATTTTCTCGGAAACTGCAGACTTTTAAGAAAAAAAGTTCAGACAAAAGTTTTTTGGAATAATTTATGCTTTTAATTAATTCTACTTTCAACTATACAGGGTGTTCATTGCGTTGGCGACCGGTGTTCACTTCGTTATTTTAAATGGGACACTCTATATATTATTATATATTTAGATAGCGCCTCCTTAGACGAGTTCAACAATATATAACAGTATGAGTTTGTGTTGCGACGTTTCGGGTTTATTGAAGTTTTTCTTTAATTTTTGACCTATTTTTAAATTAATACAAATACGGTAAATATTCTTTTTTTTAAATTTGTTTACGTAAAGAGAATTACAAAAGCCTATTTTATCAATATTAGCTGGCATTTTTTTTTTAATTTTAAAAATGTTCTGTGTTGCCATGTTTTGTCTATCGTAATTTTTTTGAGTTTTTTAATTGCAACCCCCTGTAATTAATCAAATCCATATACATAATTAAAAGACCTTTTCAACGATGTATAACAACATGGGTCTGCGAGTCACCGTTTCGAACTTATTTCTTCTTATTCTTCAGGAAAATCATTTTTCTTTTTTCAACCACACTAGATCCTGTATGCTTAATATTATGAATCAATACAATAAATTTGGTTTGAGATAAATTAACCAAATATCCTATATTAATTTATAATTTAAAGTATACAGGGTGTAGTGTGGTTGGTAAAAGAAAAATATGATTTTTCCTGAAGACAATCATCCATAACTTCGAAACGGTGATTCGCAGACCCATGTTGGTATACATTGTTGAAAAGGTCTTTTAAGTCTTTATATAGATTTGGTTTTATATACAGGGGGTTGCATTTTAAAAACTAAAAAAATTTTACGTTAGACAAAACATGGCAACACTGTAACATTTTTAAAATTAAAAAAAAATTATCAGCTAATGTAGATAAAATAGGCTTTTTTAATTCTCTTTACGTAAATAAATTAAAAAAATAAATAAATATTACCGTATTTGTATTAATTTAAAAATAGGTCAAAAATTAAAGAAAAACTTCAATAAATCCGAAACGTCACCACACAAACCCATACTGTTATACATCGTTGAACTCGTCTTTAAAGGCGCTATCTAAATATATATAATATATAGGGTGTCCTATTTAAAATAAGGAAGTGAACACCGGTGGCCAATACAATGAACACCCTGTATATGAGAAAGTGGAATTAATTAAAAGCATAACTTATGCCTAGAAACTTTTGTCCAAACTTTTTTTTTGAAAGTCTGCAGTTTCTGAGAAAATGTATAGGACCCTAATAAAATGCCCACCCTGTATACAATAATAATCACTAATCACCCTTTGGACAGTATTTTTTTAAAATAAAATTTAATATTAGAATGTAAATAAAAATTAAAGCAAAAATACTAAAAATTTTCTTTTGTGCTATTTGCTGTTTGTAGAGGTCTAAAGAGCTGGTGATTTTGAATTCGGCAGTATAATGTTTTGATATTTTCTTTCAATAAGACTAATATATCTTTGCGAACTTAGACACTCTAGTATTATAAGTAACGTAAGTAAGGCTGGCTTTAATTTCATCGATTTCATTTAACAAAATTTCTGCAATAAATTAAAAATCTAGTTAGTTATATTATCAAAATATGTTTTTTGTGTATATTTATTGTACTTGTTAATGTGCAGAATATGGGTAATTTTTCCTAGGCTTGTTTCAGTATTTAAATCAATAAAAGGACTCCTACAGGCAGAACGTTATATAGGAGTGGCATCCCTGTTATTCCATTGGGAGCTGCTAGCAAAGAAAATTTATTGGGTGATTCCTTAAAGCAAAAGTCACGAAAATGACTATAGAAGATCTTGTCGGTAAGCAAGGGAAGAAAGCCTTTTAGTGAGAATAGGGGCATTAAAAAGACAAAAGGCTTTTTCTTATGTATTTAAAACTATCTAAATGTGTAAGTGATGCCGTATAAAGGAGAAGAGTGGAAGTATTTTCTGGCTCCAAAAAGAAATCTGAGCTTCTTCAAAGCTGCTGTGGCTATGGGCACAATGTGTGCCAATCAAGGTTATTCTTAAAACTAAATGACACAAGTTTAAATGATCTTTTGTTCTGCAGAATTAGGTCTCTTGTAGTGAACATAAACCTGTTTCAAATATATTAAACTGTATAAGATTTTTGTTTGTAAGGGGTACCATCATCAATAAAACAATGAATAAGATTAATATTAGCTACTGTAATATTAGCTACTGAGAAAGGATCATTAACCTGAAGAAGAAATAGAGTTAATGTCAGCACTGAGCTCCATTATTTTCGTAAAGCTAGGTGGGTAGGTTGGTTTAAAGTGAGTGGGTATAACACCCTTCCACCGCGACCGTAGAGCTAAGAGAGTGGCCATTTACAATAAGTGATACGTCAATTAAAAAAAAAACTAAAGACTTCAGAACAAATTTTAAGCTAAAGACCGTAAAAAGGAAACTTGCTTAGAAACGCATCATACCAAACCTGGTCAAAATGTCTTAGATATGTCAAGAGCAGCGATCTTAGATTTACCAAGAAAATCTAGGGACTTGTTTAATTTATGTAAAACAAAGAAAAAAGATCTGCTGTAAATCTTTTGTGATTGATTCTGTTCTGTCCACCATGTATAATTATGTGGTTTTATAAGTACTGTAAAATTTAGAAATGAGTACATTTTTTCATTACCTTGCAAATACCTGATAATAAAGATATAGGCTTATAACTGAGCAAATTCTTTAAGATTGTTTTTTAAGAGGCCTGTCAGCGAATAGAGAAATTCGGATATGATTAAAATTTATTAAAGAAGAGTAGAAAATTTTAAAAAAAATAGATGCACACTTCTTAAGACGGTGTTAATATGCCAACCAGGCCAGACAACATCTTAGTTAAAAAAATAAATGATGTAATTGCTTTCAAATATATTTTTGAATATTTTATAAAAAACAGAAGTTTTTGTTAAGAGTGGCGAAACAGGAGGATCATGCCATCAATTTTGCTTTAGAAGATTGAGGGTGAAAAAAAAACTAATACAACAGTTTTAGCAAAGAAATAAAACTGGTAAATTTGTTCAAATTTGGTTGGCATCTAAAGTTATGATCGTTATGTTGATATATTTTACCAAAGATTTTGTCGGGTTTTATTAGTTTACTAACGAAATTTTGATTTAATAAGGTTAAAAAAAATATATACTACACTTAATAGGAATAGGGTGTACTTTTTTAGACTTTTTTTCAATATTTTTTATTTAAAGTTAAATGCTGCTTACGGCTGAAAGGCCTAATTTTATAATATGATATAAAGATCTTTTATTTAAAAATTGCAAAATTTATTTTTTATATAAAATTATTGTTGATTTATTATATTAAACATAGAGAGTCAAAGCTTTAAAAAACATTCCGATTCAGGATTCTGCTCGGCATCCATTACTCCTAATTTTCTGTTGTATAAAAATGCCCTATAATATTCTTATGATGGCAAGAAACTTTTAGGGCCTAAAGCTAAGCAATCCTAATGTTTTTTTAATTGTTGTTGTATATTCCAGAACATTCAAGGTAAATATTAAGGCGCAATTAGTCTCAGATTGGACAGATGTGCTGTAAGTTGGTAGGCATCCTCTACGCTTCGAGCCATAAGCTAGAATGAGCGCAAACGACCATACGGAATCTTCTTGCATTGCTTAAAAACAATAATAAAACTATTTTTATTTAAACCTCTTTAAGTACCTTTTAAGCTCAGCAGCTAATAATATATGAGTGACTTCATTAGAAAAATATTTTTATAACTTTTATTTTTTTTATCTACGACCTGCAAAATAAGTGATTATTATGTAACTAATTTTAGTATATTTGTGTTGCATAATGAATCTTATTACCGCGCTAGTGCGCGCACTTTGACAAAACCAGTATTTTTAGACACCTTTTTTATTTATTTTTTTAAATTAAGATTATTATACAATACAATTTATTTCTTAAAATTAATTATTATAAATATTAAAAGTTAATTTACACTAGAGGCAACCTTAGGCATACTCTGAATCGTAAACCTTGTTGGGTTGATGCCTGGGGAATCGGCATTAGCTGCTGCAGCCAGGGACGAGGTATAGGAACTGTAACGGATTGAAGGTTCTGCACCCAAAACTTTTTTTGCATTTTTTTTTTGTTCTCCTTAGAGGTGTCAATATAATCATGGCGTTTGACAGTCAATAGGTCTGCTCCAGAATCTGCTAACAGGGATATGGATGAACGACGGAAAAAGTGTCCGGTATATAATTCCGGGTATGGCAAATTGAACAAGCTTTTGGCAAGCTGCCAAAAGTATTGATACTAACGGGCTGTTGTATGCAAATACCCTTTTTTGTAACCTACAAAAAATCTCGTGTGATCCGTGAGTGCGGACGCAGAAATTTGTATTTTCGGATAATCTGAACCATGTCGACTCCTTGAAATACTCTAGATGTTACAAAAATTCTCTGGAAATTTTTGTTTTTTGTGTTTGAAATTTTAATATGAAAAACCTTTCCTTCATCTTTGACGTTCCCGCATACTAATTGGGCCATTTCTTGTTTTTTGCATACCCAGCAATACCAATGCTTATATTCAAATTGTTCTTTGTAGCGATAAGTGCTCTAAGCCTTGAGTAAAATGCCCGTAGACATCGTCTCGAAATGGGCCAGGAAATCTTTTTCTCGAAACATATTTTTTTGGTACACTCGTTCGTATTTTTCTTTTAATTTTCACGGCAAGAGCGAAGAGACTGCCATTTGCGCCGTCTCTTCTATGTCGGAGGGAAGGGAGTCATCAGACATCCTACTTTTTCTGGTTGAAATGACTTATTTTAGTGGAATATCAATAAAGAAAAATTCTTCCGTTAAATAGTTTAACATTACAGAAAGGGCATTCTCGACGTAGCAATTGAATAACAAACTTGTATAGTACAGGTACACCTTGTGTCACTGCATGACGTGAACAAATTTAAAATTAAAAAAAACCTGTTTTTACTTATATCTGGTCGGTCGTAGATTAAATTTTGTATATTACTCGTGCGGTATCAGTTTATTACAATACTCGTGTGATTACTCCTATTCGGTCTACGACATCGTTGAGGCAATATTTTACAATCGTTATTTTAATAAAGTATGATAAATTACTAATACCTAATTGAACTGTTTAAAAATGTAGACATTTAAAATAAACCTTTTTTATGTGGCCACTAAAACAACAAAAGGTAGAGTTAAGAAAATATGTCACTTTCTATCTCTTTTTAACTTTTTACCCAAGATATAAAATATAGACCAGCAGCACCTTCTATTTTACATCCAGATTAAGAAAAACCATTTGGATTTTGCGTCAAATTATGAGGTTTTTTGGTACTTTTTAAAAACATTAAGCTAGAACAGAAAACTCTAAAATTACTTGTAAAGGGTGATTAAAAAAACGTCGGATTTAAAATGGCTGTAAAATTAGTTTATTTTCATAAAAAAGCCAAAAAATCCCACCATCTGCTTTAGAAGGTATTAAGTTTCAAACGTCAAAATCAATATTGGGCATAGGACCTCCCCTACTAGCCCTATACGCTATTACTTTGTCAAAGTAATTCACCATAACCCAATCACACACATCCACATCGGCCAAGGATACGTTGAATTTCATGCTTAAGTTTTATCAAATTTCTGGGTTTGTTCTCGTAGAATTGTGACTTAATGTAACCCCATAAAAAAGTTACATGGTGTCAAGTCACATGATTAAGGTGGGTAGACTTGTTATCCTCGCAATGAGCTGAGTTGGTCCGGAAACCTCTTACGCAGTAGTGGAATTGTTTCTGCTTAAGTGTGGCACATTGCACCGTCCTGTTGGAACCAAAAATTCTCAATGTTTATTTAATTCAATTGAAATCAGTGAGCATTGTTTGGTAACGAACTCCATTAACAGTGACTTAATTTACTCTTGGGTTCTCAAGACAAAACCTCAATGACAACACATATCAAAAATCACACAAACAACGCTGCCAACAATAACAAAACAAAAATGGAGGCCATTTTAAATCCGGCATCCGGCAAAATAACAAAGGGATTTTAGTCCTGTATTTCTGGTAACTTATCTTAAATTATCTTAAAATGTTTTATGCATTAAAAATAGGTTTTTAAATCAAAATTATTCTCTAAAATAAAATCGAATTTGTTTCAACCTTTGCACTTTCACGTATGTATTTGATCCACTTTTAATATCAAATGCAAATGAAAAAATTGAAATATCAGCATGCTTTAAAAGAGCAATTGAAAATAATTAAATTTCCAACCTTTTAACAATACGATGTAAAAGCTATGTTCAAAGTGTAAGCAAAGTCACAGAAACTTGTTCAAGCGAATATTTTTAATCAACAAAAGAGCGTTAATTAAAATGGTTTGCACTATTAAGTTCCGTTCGCTATACCTTTGTCAAATATTTTAATCCAACTAACTAAAAACAGAAAGCTCTATTGTGATTTTTTACCCTTTGATATTCAGGTGCGTTGGTATTGTTTTGCACGATTATAGAAAAATAATATAGCTTTACAAGACATTTAAATAATTACACCAAAACAAAGACTTAAAAAGATGTTTTTAATTTTTGGCCACTTATTATTTCTTTTTAATAAATATAAAAAATATGTATTGGTTTGAATTCCAATAGACAGTTGTTTGGAATCCCTGGAATAAAAAAATATTATTATTTCGTTAGGGATAAAATTATCCATTTTTTTCTCAACAATTTTTGTTATAATTTTACTGATTTCAAATAGCACATATGAATTTTTTGACCGGCCTTGCATTTAACTTGTAATTGAATATTTTATTATTAAATCTTTATTTATATTATTTTTATTTTTCATGACAGCCCACAGAAGCTTATATGAAGCCTAAGTACTAGGTACTGTAAGGGCCGAGTGTTTAGATGGTCAACCCGTTTATCCCCCAGTTTTGTCGACGTTATCTAAGTACCGAAACATGCAGATAATGCATTTCACGGTACCTTTTATAGTCCGGGAGGCCACCGCATAAAAGCTGGCCAACAAAAGATACGCATGAAACTTGTTTTCTCATATTACTTTGAACTTTAGTCAATTCAAAACCGCCCTACTGCCTCAGATCAGCGAGTTCAAATTATACTTTTTATACCTAAAAAATCGTGAAAAATCGTTTTTTTTTAATCTAACTCGAAAACTATTGATTTCAGTAATTTTGCCTTGTTTGGAATTTAACCGCTTGTGTGAGATTTTTCAGTTTTTGGACTGACTTATTTAGTGATTTGTAATAGAATTTCTATATAATTATAGATTCTAAACAAGTTTTACTGTTTTATTAATTTTTTGTGTTTTATTAGACTAAAGTAATGGTGTATTTTTTATTTAAAAAAAATAAAGTTAGGAGCTTATTTACTTGTATTTTTAATTTGTAATAGCATTAACATATTAAACCTGTAATTATATTTTATTTTGTATATCATGTCAAACATACCAGCATTGTTTTTAGTTATTTCATTGACCAAATTAACTTATTTAAAACCATTACTTATGTTAAATAAATGTACTCCTATAAACTCCTAAGTTTAATTTCCTTGTTTAGGTCAGAATTAGTAATTTTCCGCATAGTTCTTTCCAAGAAACAACTTTACCTAGGACGTGTTAATAAGTCACGAGGTTTATTCTATCATATACAAGAACTTAAAAGATTTAGGTATAATAATTCGGACTTTTCTATAATATGCTCATTTTCGTTTGAGAATGACACTTAAACGAAATATATATTACACTGGCTAAAAAACCACGGTTACAGGTTTTTTAAACCAGTGAAACACAGTGGTTTAATTAGGTGATGTTCTTAAACGAAAATAAACATATTATCCATTGTCAGTTTCTTAAATTCCTTTTGTTCTTCTAAATGTTACAGCTATGGAAAGCCACGAATTTTGATACTGGTTCACAACTGATGCATAATAGTTAGTAAAAATAAAAAATGGAGAATGCGACTGAACATGACTCTTGTGGCTTTTCTAAGAATTAACTTTTTGTTTCATCAATACGTATTTTTGTAACACAATAATAATTGAAAAATAATCACTATAATTGTTTATATCGGATTGAAAAAATTTGAACAGAAAACCTATTGCAATAATCTAAAAAGTCGGTAACCATGGTGACAACATAAAACGTATTCCCTTGGAGCATATACCTACTATAGGCACGTACCCTTGCCGCTTGAAAAGTGAACATTTGTGCAAGAAAGAAAGAATAGCGTTGTTTCTCTCCCTCCAATCTGCTCATTGTTATATATACCCCGCTTTGCGAGCTGATTGGTCGGTCTTTCCGCGTCGATCAATCGGCACGTTGGAGTCACGGAGAAAGGTTATACTTTGATTCTTTTTTTTCTCTCGCACTGCCAAACGGCAAGGCTGCCTCTAGTAAATATATGATCGTTTTATATAAATACATTTAAGATGTTTTCTCGCTATCAAAAACATAAGTCTTAGCAGAAAAAGAGTAAACGTTAGTAGAGGAAGAAAGACAGTTTACGGACCTCCGCCTCCGGAGGAGCTTTATATCTCGAAATCTTGACGTCATTGTTACGTATGTGTTGGGAGCTGTTTACGTCGAACTGAACCGCTCGAACCTGAACAACCTGAATCTGGTGAACCTGAACAACTTGATCCTGGTGAACCTGGTGAACCTGGTTGACCAGGTTCAGGTTGTTCAGGTTCGAGCGGTTCACCAGGATCAAGTTGTTCAGGTTCACCAGGTTCACCAGGTTCAGGTTGTTCAGGTTCGAGCGGTTCAGTTCGACGTAAACAGCTCCCAATACATACGTAACAGTGACGTCAAGATTTCGAGATATAAAGCTCCTCCGGAGGCGGAGGTTTGTGAACTGTCTTACTTCCTCTACTCACATGACCAAATATTTATTACAATTCCATTCCTTTAAACTTCGGAAAAGATCTGCAGAACCGCGAATAAGTATAATATTAAAACGGCATTTAAATCCCAAACTACTTTAAGAGTCCATTCGCGCCTCGAAACTTTGATCCAATTTGAGGTTCGGGGTATAATGTTTTTCTTAAAAACGCTATAAGTTATCGATAATTTTCAAAAACTATATGAAAGCCAACACTTAAATCTAGGCTTCTGCTGTAATAGTTTTTTAAATTTGGATTTAGTTTTTAATATTTCCTTGAGTGAAAGTCACCCTAAAATCGGTTATGTTTAGATACTATTTTTTCTTATCTCGACTTATATTTTAAAAATCCGTTACAGCAGAGGCATAGATTATTTCCTTACCTTTAAATTGATGTATAATTTATGTCACTTAAGTGAAAAATAGTTACCGAAAAACGTTATCTCCTGTAGGCTTGCAATCGGAAACAACATCGCATCAATACACCGAATTTGGAAGAACATAAATAAAATATAATATTTTTAATGTGGCTATACGAAAATTGTGGTAGTGGGAGTTTCTTAGTTTCCGTCCACCGTCTCCGCGTCCTTTCGCCGGACCCCTAAGAAGTATTCTTAGCGAGACCAGACAACAATGTTTCAAATAATGACTGTATTTACCAAATTCCCTGTGAATGTGGTGAGGTATACATAGGGAAAACGAAACGACCACTCGAAGTTAAAGTTGAGGAACCAAAAAACATACGGAACGAGGTGAAATGCCGAAGTCAGGGATTGCCGAACACGCTTAGTCAAAACAACACGGCATACAATGGTCGAAAGCAAAATTATTCATAAAAAACACACTGAAAGAAAAGAAAATTTTAAGAAGCTGTAATAATTTTAAACAACCAAAATGTATTTAGCAACCCTAGTATTGATAGTCCTAAAATCTGGCAACCGTTGCTGAACCGTGAAAAGTCGGTCAAGTTTCGGTGAACAAGGGATAGTATATAAGGCGTAGCTTTTAAGAATAGTTTTTAGTTATCACGTAAAAACGGTTGGTGATACATCACCAACCGAAACGTTGGGTAACAATTAAATAATAAAGGCAATGAAAGTCTAAGATTAACATTGTCTTTCACTTTTAAGAAAAGAAAACGTTTAATTGTATTTTAACGGCATTGCACTTTAAGCGACTTTAGTTTGAAATAAAGAATTTGTTTAATAAAACGTATGACGTAGGTGAATACAGCCAATAATAGGCTTACAAAAATTCATATTTTAAATAAATCTTAAGCAAAAATTTGAAGTTGGTCTTTGTCTTTATAAATCTAATAATTTGAATATATGAAAAAGCACATTTTTACAATATGCACAGATAAGATAAACAAATATTATGCTTTCAAAAGGCGTTTTTAAATAGTATTTAAAGAGTCCTGATTAAAAACTTAATAAAATAAAGTATAAATTACTTTTAAGTTATATTTCTTTTCTTAATAGCCTTACAAACTGGTGTATTGGCAACACTTTTAGAATTATTTTAACTTGCAAAATAAATTTTATAAACAAATTGCTACATAAATTTGTATGTAAAGTTTAACGCTGGGTTAATAACCAAATTCACCCGAAAATAATGTCTAAAAAGTCACTATGCACCAGCTGAAAGATAAGGTTTATGAAACTTTAATGAATATGAATAATTACTCCTGTTATCATAGTCCTATATAATTTATTCGCTCATAAATTAAACTTTGTAAAAGGCATGTAAAAAGATAATGTCCGCAAAGAAACCTAATTTCTCATCGAATGAGCAAGATACTTTTCTAATTTTCTTCTTCCTTGTCTTAAATTCATGATTGCGGCATAAAAATTTTAAAATGTAATTTACTTAAAGATAAAGGTTAGTTATTACATTCTAGTTTTATTGCCATAATTAAGTTACATTACTTACTAAGAATACAAAAGTTTTACAACTAAATTAAGGAGAGTTTTGAACTATTTGAAGAAGCCGCAATGTCGGTGATAAAATTGTTATATTTTCCGTTAACTTTTATTTATTTTTTTAACTGTTAACAATGGCACTTAATAGAATTTCTACTAATGTTTACAGTATTTTTGTATCTACAAGCTGTATCTTAACCTATAGGTATATGATACTGCGTGAAATATTTCATGCATTATATTCTACTAAAATGCATTTTCATTTAAGGGGCAACATTTCTTTAAGCTAGATATAGATGGAAAACGACTTTGTAATAAGCCAGTTTAAGGTCATCACCGTAAAATATGTACACATTTACAGGTTTAATATAATGTATATACAAGACTGTGTCAATTTTTTTAAAATCTTTCAAATATTAAGCTTAATATCTTAAAAATTGAGCTGGCGCATAGAAGGGTACACTTTACCATTTAAAATACATGGGATTTTTTTTTCAAAATAACTATAAGAATTTTTTTCAAATTTCGGTTTCAACTGTCTTATAGAAATTTAATTCTTTGCAAAATCGGTTTTTATATGTTTTTTTTTTCTAAACTTAATAGAAATAAAGTTACAGAGCATTGAATAAGGGGAGAAATTTTTAATGATAGAATAATAGAAATAATTTACTTTTTAACAAGAATACAATTTTTATTTTATTTTAATTTGATAATTAATCGCAATAAAACACATTTTTAACAAGGTTTCATTATGTTTAGTATTTAAACAGTAATATTCTTGTATTTAAAGCCGAAATAAAATAGAATAAAAATTATATTCTCGTTGAAAAGTAAATTATTCGTATTATTCTATCATTAAAAATTTCTTTCCTTATTCTATGTTATGTGACTTTATTTCTGTTTAGTTTAGGGAAAAAATATAAGAGATCGATTTTATAAAGAATTGAATTTCCTATAAGAGAGCAAGAACCGAAGTTTAATTTTTTTTTCATATAGTTATTTTGAAAATAGGAAAAAAAAATCCCATGTATTTTAAATAAAAACAGCTATGCGCCAGCTCAATTTTTGAGATATTAAGCTTGATTTTTGGGACATTTTTGTTATATCAAAGAAACTTTAGAGATTCATTTTTTTTGGCGGTTGCCTTGCAGCAAAGCCATAAACCAGACAAGCAAGCAAGAGATTCATTTATTAAAAAAAAAATTGACACAGTGTAGTATATACGTCTTAGTACAGAAAGTTTTAACGGTATAAAAAAAGTTTTTTATAAACATTTCCCACATTCTTTTATTTTTAATTAAGGATAGTGCATAATTTACAAGCTAACAAAAACAAGTACGTTATAGTTTAGATTAGATTAGATTAGATTATTTGAGCGGAGATGGCGAAAAATGACCTCCACCACTGCAACCTTACCAGATTTATTGTGGTTTCTCCTATCGTTCTTTAGAGTACCTTGTCCAAGCCCGTCTTCTTAACTAGACTCCAGAGTCTCGACACTGGCCACTCCGTATAACTTGCCGGTTTTGGCTTCTCCATCCCAAGCCTAGTAAACCTAAGCCTGCATAGTGCTTCGCAATGGCACCACACATGTAGGGCTGTTTCTTCAGCCTCCTGGCAGAACCTACACAGGCTATCCTCCACCAGGTTCATTCTTTCCAGGTGCTTGTTGAGTTTACAATGACCTGTTAGTTGACCTACCGTTATCCTTACGACCTTACGGCTGTGGCTCAGTAGGTCCGATGTAAACTTGGCCGAGCAGGTCTTAATGAACTGCTTTGCCTGTCGTTGTCCCGGTGTTTGTACCCACCAGCTTTGAAACTGTCTGTCGTTATAGTTTAGTTCATACGTTAATAAATTATGTAAAAAGAATCATTTATGTGAGGTAGGCAATCGTCATTAAAACGTATGATATAAGTTATATTTATATTCTATTAGATGGTTGACAACTTTTATTTGCTCACATTTTACATTTTTTCTGTAATAACTACTTTAAAACTATTTAATATAGTATTAAAAAACAAAATTGATAATAGTTTGTTATTGTTATGGGAAAAGATCAACAAAACTGTTAAAATTATGTATTAAATTAGCAGCTTGAAATACTACTTTCATTATTACAGAAAAAATAACAGACTGCGCAAGCGCACTAGATGAAAATAACGTTTAACACAACTTATATTTTTAAAACGCAGCTTTCCCATTTTAATAATATCATACTTATTTTTTTTTACTTTACGGAAAAAATAGGCTATATGGATGGTTAAAAATATTACCATTTTAAAGGTAAAGTCAGGTGCAGTTTGATTCATGTATTAAGGTAAAAAATTCTTATTATTGGCATTAGCTTTTTTTATTTTTTTCTGGGCTTTTATAAAAATTTGGGGTTCTTAAACATATATTTAAGGTAATCAAACCAAAAATGTTTAATTTATTTCTCGCTGCAATCTCTCTTAAAAAAATATCAACTGCTCTAAAAAGTCTTATTTTCTACCAGTTTCCTAAATTTTCCATTTCCATTTTTTTTTGAGTTAATACAACGACAATAAGTAAATTTTAGAAGAAAAGTTTAAATTTACATGTATATCAAAACTAATCAAATTGTAAATCTGAGTTTATTTTAAGCAAATAGGTTTTTATCATAAAAAACCATTTGGAACATCATTCATAAAATTAAAAATGAGTATATTTAATTTTTAATAGTGCCTTATCTTGTATATTTATTTGTACTGATTAGCTCATTTGTAGTTATAAAAAGTAACGTTTAAAATCACCAAAAGTGCGTGCCAAGAAACAAGTTATTAAAAATTGTCAACATTGCCTCAAGATTCTAATTTTTTATTATAACTTGTTCTGGCTGTGTGCTCAAAAAATTTTGTTGTTTATTTTATGTTATATTTTTTTAATATCCTAATCACCAGCATAAAAAAATTACTTTAGCTATTTTCTTTCAAATAATGTACCTTTTAAAAACGAATATGTTTACCTTTTTCTTACAGCATATTCAGTTTTGCTCGATACCACTTTACTTTCGATCTTATTAAATCAAGGGGTTTTTAGGCAACAGTTAGATTTTCTGTTTACTTCTGGCCAAGTGATGATCGCGTTGTTAAAGTTAGCAATATGCTTAAAAATGGGTTAAATTTAACAAATAGTAAAAAATAAAAAAAACTTGACAATTTAGCACATTCCAAAGTAACTAGATGACAATAAATAATTTAGTTTGGAATTTTACTTTAAAAATCAATTAAACATAAAAAAATAATTACCTTGCACAGATTATGAAAAAAAATTGGTGTTTTACTCTAACAAAGTAATTTTATATATTTTTTTAACAAAACAAACAGTAAAATAGATAGCTCAAATGACCAATACTGCAGAACTTTTTTAAAATTGTTTTTTTAACAGGTTCTTTAATATAACACATGCTTATTACATTTTATTGATAAATTTAGTGATGGCATACCTGCTTTGATTTCTACTTTTAATAAAATTGGACGTTTTCTACTTTCAAAAGAACAAGAAAAACTTTTATTAAATATTTTTTTCTTATAATTTTTCTTATTTTTCTACTCTACTACTTACGACATCTATACTTTATATTAGAAACGCAGTAACAAATATTGATCCAACATCCTTACTTTCTAAAATCTAATGTGTCGACATTTGTACTCGAACCTGACCTATGAAGGTTTAATATTCAAGTAGATATTTATAGTATTATCTCTAGTGTAGAAAAAATATTTAAAAAAATACGTCGGCTACTCAGCACTCAGAGTAAGTGAGAAACGTTATACTCCTATTTTGGGAGTAAATACGCCCTCGCCATGCTGATTGGTCGACATGGTCAATACTATTATCTGCCGACTAATCATCACGTAAAGCGAGAGAGAAATGTTGTACTCTTATTCTTATTTATCTCTTACGCACATTGTTCGCACGACCAAGTTGCAAGACTGCCTCTAGCAGTATATGCTCGAAGTTTACGAGGGATAATCTGAGTATAAATAGCTTTCTAGTTATGAAAATTTTTCCGAGCCTAAGAGCATGGTCTGCTTAAAAAAGTTTTACAATAAAAAATGGTAATTACTGTACATGGCACTTTTCACTACGAGAACAATGTGAAAACGCTCTTGAGCTACTCCTAACCCTATAAATGCTGACTAGAAACTCACTTTAGCGTGCGTGTAGAAATTATTATATGAATATGCGCTGTTTCTAAAATCAAGAACATCTTTTTAATGCGATGCATAATTCTTAAGGTGTGTTTCCTTCCACGCGGCCGCCGCATGCGTTTAACGCGCTACGTTAGCGGCAAAGCACTCCTACTCATGTTTTTAAATGTGCCTGGTTTCTTCCAAGCGGCCGACGTATGCGTCCGCTGTCAACGACTGCGATTGATGCGACTGGAC
The DNA here is from genome assembly GCA_019359885.1 of Listronotus oregonensis. Lineage (NCBI taxonomy): Eukaryota > Metazoa > Arthropoda > Insecta > Coleoptera > Curculionidae > Listronotus > Listronotus oregonensis. The sequence continues at coordinate 45,709 of JAHBCN010002127.1, forward strand.
TGCTGAAAAAGCAGTGTAGTCGCAGTCGTGTCTGCGACTGATATTTTGTTTGTGTTGTTTTGTGTGAAATGTCCGGTGTTTTTTTTTAATTGTTAAAAATTGAAACTTTATTTTTTAAATGAGATCCTGGATTTTCTATTATGCATTTTAAGAGCTTTTAAGATCCCAAATCCAATGATGTTTCGCACTTATTCAAAAAAATAAGTTTAATGTTTTCCCAAGATCCTGCCAAAAATATATTGTCTGACTCCTCTAACATATGGTTTGTTATGAAAATTGCCATTAATATAAATTTTTCGAATAAGTGCAAAACATTATTGGTTTTGGGAACTTAATAGCTCCTAAAATACATAATTAAAAAATCCAGAGCCGTATTAAAAAAAAACAGTTGATGATGACAGCTCAAAGACGAAACGTCGGTGTATAAATTTAATAACACTATCTTGTAGAACAGAAAACGTAGCAATGGAAATGTAAAAGTTATTTTGTTACATCGATTCAAATAAAGTCATAAAAAATAAAAACGAAATTGCGAATAATCGGTTTTTTCCAAAAGTAAGTATTCGAAAATTTTAAAGTTTTAAGGTGGCATTTTGATTAGCATCATATTGCGCAACTTTGCCTTCATTTAACCGACCTCGTATCTCTTCAAGTTTCCGAGATCCTAATGATAAGACTCGAATTTGGTACACCCTGTACAGATTTACCTTAATACAATGGCTAATTTTTCGTCTGGGGTTATTGGATATTCAACTCTGTTGTCTGGGTCGGACTTTATATCGTCTTTTATTAAGTCAAGAATAAAACTAAACTCTGCTTTATTCATTCTAAAATATTTTCTAAATTTTACTTCATCCTGTTGCAGATGTCGATTTATTAATGTAGTATAACAACCCTCATCGCGTCTTTGCTGAAATATTGGTTTTATAGAGGCATTGCTATGTTTCAGATTGGCTAATTGTAATAGTATTTCGTCATCCTCTTTTTCTTCTAATAATAAATATATTGCTAGATCATCCATCACGACTCTTACCAAAGATTATTCCCTTTACACTAATAATTTTGCTATCGCAAATTTGAGCCGCGGTCCTAAGAAACCACCTGATTAAACGGCGGCCGCATGCGTTAGTCGCATTGCGGCGGTCGCATGCGACCGCCGCGTGGAAGGAAACATACCTTTAGATCAAATTTTACACCCTGGACTGCGTTTAGCCGAGGATTTTGAACAAGTCATTAGGACGTATCGCACAAATACCACAGCGGGTCTCTAACGGTTTTTTTTTAGTACAGCCTATTATAGCTGAGGAGACGTACCAATAACTTAAGAAATAATTTAGGTTAATTAAATTTTAGGAAAAAATGTGTACATACATAAAATTCTTGCAAATAAATAGTTTTACTAATATTTATCAGATTAAAACAAAATTTCAAACTATTTTTTTTTTGACAAATAATTAACATTTAAAAAGTTATGTCCTGTTGCCAACAGTTTTCATTTTTACCTTTTTGTTAAATTTAACACATTATTAAGTCCATTGCTAACTTTAACAACGCGATCATCACTCGGCCGATAGGCTTCTAGCTATCTGGGCTAGACTTTTCATATGCTGCTGTTACCTTTAATGTCCTGTAAGTTGACCGCCAATTTTTTAGATCAAGTAAATAACCTTAAAATAAATATTACCTAAGTTACTTCTATAAAAACAGTTTTTGGTAACTGAACTTTGACAAGTGACATTCTCTAATACACGGACAATAAAATCTACTTAGCCGATGTAAGCATCAAGAATGTGCTTCATGACGTCAAAAATGTGCATAATGCCAGAATTATTATCTAAAAATTATTTATTTTTTTGTTATTAAGTAGACCATTTATTTAATTTTTTTTGGTATATTAGCCTATAAGCTAAAACATGGTTAAAGTTAGCCCCATGCTGTAAGAGTTTTCTTTTATTTTAATTTTAAAAAATAACTTTAGTTTACATTTTAATGCTTGTCGTATTTTGTCCCAGTGATAACCAAAGCTAGTTGTTAGGATTTAAGTTTTAGTTTAAACTTTAACTAATCATTTATTTTAGTAACATACGACCTGAGATAAGTCAAGGTTCTTACACAATAGAGTGAACTAAGATCGTTTTTAAATAACGAAATATTATTTTTAATACTTATAAAAATTTATTAATTTTATTGTTAATGATGTAATAAGCAAAGACAAATAACGCAATGCACACATCCTTTAATTTAAAAGAAATTTATGGATGTAATCAAATTTTTTAAATTTAGATGTTGTTTCTTTCCTATACAAAATTATTGTTACTCAAATTCAAGATCACAAAAAATCTTATGTATTTGTGAGGTACTTACCAAGTACATAATAAATTAGGGATACAATCAGCTTTAATACGAACAAAACTCTAAGCTGCATGTAAAATATTAAAATCAAAAAGCATTTTTTTTTAAATAGATACTTCAGCACGTAAAAATAAAAGGAAATAATATTTTATAAGGATTATTTTCTCCATAATAAGGGTTAAAGAAAATATGATGGAATTAAATATAACAATGTTAGGATAGATAGATGTAATTTAATTTAAATATAATACCATAAAAAAAGCATAAATAGTAGTTATATAAGAAGTCTTATATTAATTAACTCTAATTTAATTGCCATATCCTATAACTGCTAGTATTTCATCAAAAAAAGCTCGTTTTATACTTGTTTTTATTAAGAAAATTATGATCAAATTAAATTTTAAAAATTATTTAGTGTTGACCTTAAAAAAGGATTGGTATAAACTGCGTCTTAATGTATAAACTTAAGTACTATCAAAAACAAGTATTTTTGTATCGTACTTTAATAATCCCATATTATTGCTATATTTTTTAGCAAACAAGTAATCCCAAAAATAAAACGAAAGCAGGATAAAACAGTGTTATTTAAACGAATTTGTTATTATGACCAACAAACTCAATCAGAGGTTTCTGTTTTTTCTATCACTCATTTAAATCCCAGATTATTTCAAAAATGAAAAGGGATCATTTCATGTTTTTTTTGTTGAGTTTAAATTTTCTCGTTATTCTTTGATAAGTTAAATTTTATAATTATTAGTTACATAAGTTAAATTTTTTAATTATGTATATTAAATAAAACAGGAGAAATTATTTCGTTTTTTTGTTAGGTTTTTCGTTATTTTTTAATAAGTAAAACTTATGGAGTATTTATTGATAAATAAAAGGATAAAAATAAAAAAAAAAATTTTATTAAAATTTGTCTTTTAAAACACCTGTAATAACTTCTGCAACATAAAAATAGCTTATACAAGATTAAAGGATATAAAACGGGCCATTCCTTAATTACATAGGCCGATTTTTAACCCCCCCCCCCGACTCTTATGTAAGGGACATAAGATTTCTTAAACTCCCCTTCGACTAGTAAAATATTACGTAGAAATGGGTTTCACCCCCCTGCCTCCCAGATAAGGGCATGTATAGATTTTCTTTACCTTCCCTCCCTTCTGCGATTGTTACGTCAATAATTGATGGCCCTTAAGTACTTCATCATCAGATTTCTAAACTATTAACTCACATATCAGTATTGGAATGCCAGCTGTACTTTATATCATTTTTAAATGCAATTTATGCCACCAGTAAGTTTACACAACTAACTAATATATTTAAACTAGTTTTAACCCTTTTAACATCTAGATAATTTCAGCCGTATTCGTAATTCCTTTACAGTTCATTTGAAGATTTAATAAACTTTTCAATTTGTCCCGTTTTTTTCCTGACTGTTTAAATTATCAAACCTACTGTCTGCACAGACCTTCTCTTTTTCTTTAAAGCTCCAGACCCTCAAGTTTCGTTTTTGCCCATTTACTCATTTAAGACATCACTTTAATTTAGTGTTATGAACTGATTTAAATTAAGTAAAAATAACCCGTTGTGAGGATTAGAAGCAATTTTGAAAATAGGTTTCCTGCATGATAAAGTTTTCTGCTTTTATTATCGACGCAAGGTATAACCAACGAAATAATATGTCGAGAATAAAATATTACTTTTTATGCCAGTGCTCTATCTAGTCATAGTCAAAGGCTTCATCACTCAGCATAAAACAGACTACTTAGTAAACCACCAAAATAAGCAGAAATACATATTTACCGAAAAAATACTACTAAAATTTTAAATTACATAACAGGATAAGTATCTGATTTTCCATTTAAGATAAATATCTAGAAGATAAACACGATCAAACACCATAAAATCGCTTTACTCGTAATTATGGCCATAATAAAAAGTAGTACAGGAATTTTGTCTTGGTGGTGGTGGTGTCTTTTTAAAGATCCAAAGGCTGAAATCAATTACTTTTTAAAAATAGGATCCGTAATCCGGAATCGATTCCTTTTTCGAGAGATCAGAGTCCAAAAAGGAATGGATTCTTTATTTTTCTAATTTAAGACAAATGCCAACCCACCATGTTGAATAGGCCATTTCAAATTTCCAAATTTTCACCCAAGTTTGTTAATTTCCAAATTTTGACCTAGCCCCCCCCTAAAATCCTTGTATCCCGAATCTGAGGCAAATTGGTTTATAAATACCAAAATCCGCTATTTTAAATCGTTCATTATAAATATCCAAATTTTTACCTAAGGTTCTTAATCAGCATCACATTACTTTTCGGAAATTAAGATAAATTTTTTTTAAACATCTGCCCATTAAGATCTTAAAATAAGGAAACACATGTGATTTTTAACTTAAATATGTTGTTTTGTAGGTCCGGAGAAACAACATTTTAATAAATCATTTTTCTTTCGTAACCATAGAGTGTGGTTTCCAAAAATGGTCATACATTCTACTTGCATTTATGTTAAAAGTTCTGATTGCCATTCTACATAATTTCTGTTATCCTTGAAAAAACCTTAAGGAACTTTTAAATGGGAGATTAAATTATTTCTATTCAGAGTGTCATCCAAAAATGGATTTAAAATTTTAATACATTTTTATATGCCGTAAGCAAAGAAATTATTAAACGGTACTGGCGAAACTTTTTAAAAAATTACAATAAAATGTTCCATTCATAAGTCGCTTAAGTTAATTTTAAGAATCACATTTAAAAACCTTATGAAAATCTAGCAAGCACATTTCAAAAAAAAATCCATTTAATGGTGGATATTTATTGATCTCAGAAATAACATATTCAAATTTGAAAATATTTACTAAAAACCAATTTGGCTAAGAGCTACATCACTTCAAAATAAGGCTAAAATTATATATCGCGGCTCGGGCTCCATGCTAAATACTTTGACTCTTGATTAATCATTTAAATTATGTAGAATTATTCAAATCGTAGCTACCATTTGTAAGTATAAAAACTAAAGATAATTCGCATTTGCGATCCGATAAATAGGAATCGATTCCCTGGATTCGATTCCATCCTTACTTAAAAAGGAATCGTGATTCGTATTGGTGATTCGATTCCTTTACGAGGATCCGGATCCGTAAATTGATTCTTTTTTTTAACGGATCCGTCCCGGCTCTGGTGTTTAGTAAGTGTAAAATCTTTATTAAATATTTTACTTAATACAGAAATCAAGTGACACACACCTATGACTGACATAACCCGTCTGACTAAACGTTTTTTTACAAGTTATCTTTTTATCTAATTATCATCTATGTCCTTTGAATTTACACAAAACTTGAAAAGTCATTTTTGTTTTTGGTGGTTTGTACATGAAGCAAAAATTTTTGCCTACTCTATTAATAAATAAGAGCTATAACGTACCTATTACTTTGAATGTGTTTAATATCTCTTTTAGCTGCAAACATTTTCCTTTTTTATGGGGAAAAAAGGAATATGTATAATTACTGCAGTGAATATGGAAAGCATTGTCAATGTCAATGTCATGTATGGTGTTTCGACTTACAATTCTAGGGTCAAATATCTTAGTGATTTTCCACTTGGATACTTTAAAAAATACAGGGTGTCCCAAAAGTAATGGTTCGTTTTTTTGTAATTATTCTTAACTTAATAATATAGTAGTACAAAATTTGGGATCTGGGGGTTTTCTAAGGCGAGAAATTTAAATTCGTATAAGCTTAAAAAAAGCTATGGCATTTAAAACAAGTGAGGTAGGCCGTAGCTGACGTCCTCTAGTAGCAACATCAAAAACATAGACGAATTTAAATTTCTCGCCTCAGAAAATCCCCAGATCCCAAATTTTGTACCGCTATGTCATGGGATAAGGAAAGTTTACGTAAATTGCATTATTTGCAATAAAAAATTAATATTTTATTACGTCATTTACTTTTTGGGTTGAAAAAATAAAACTTGCACTCTAATCCGTAATCAAAAAAATTAGTTAAACAAACTATGTTGTTTTACTTTGATTGTCGTAAACAAGTTATTTTGTTCTTATGGGAATAAGCGACCCTACTGTGACATGTTGTGTGTTTATTTGTTAACAATTATATTTTCTTGCTAATTACTAAAAATAATTGTTTAAGAATACAAACAAACTTTATACACTTAAACAAATCATTAATAATAAGAAACTAAATAATGTATATTTTATTTAACATATTTAACTGTAACACTACTAAAATCCTTTAAAAGATTCTTACCATGCCTGATACCTATCAGTTTTACAACTCTTACTTTTAAAACACCCATTAAAGAGTCATAATTAAATCCCTAACTAGTCAAAAATGGTCACAAAATTTTTTATGAATGTCGTTAAATCTTCCACTTTACTATTACTCGGAAAGTTTTCTGGTACTGCATAAAAATTACAGTTGTTCTGCTTAAGTGCATATTTTATGTTCTTAATCAATGCGGAATATAAAAACTACTTTTAAGTACAATTTAAAAGGGTTAATTTAATAAATATTGCGAATTCCTATTGATCTTGTTACCGTTTAAAGCCTATTTAGTGGCAATAAATTGAAGAGTAACTCAGTGGCGGCTCTAGGGTTTTTAAATTTTTTAAATCTAAAAAGTGAATCATGAAATTCATATCAAATGCTAACCCTTTGGTACAAAACATATATATATATATATATATATATATATATATATATATATATATATATATATATATATATATATATATATATATATATATATATATATATATATATATATATATATATATATATATATATATATATATATATATATATATATATATATATATATATATATATATATATATATATATATATATATATATATATATATATATATATATATATATATATATATATATATATGTGGTAACGGATTCTCGGGTGACTCGCGTGTTACTTCTGTCTTGAAGTAGACAGTTTTGTGGTTGACGTTTCAATGACATCTTAGTCATCTTCTTCTAAACTTTACTGGACAGTGTCTAGATGTTCACCACTGTGTAGTCAGTTAGGCGGCCGGTTTTGAATTGAATAACAATGACAATGACGTTTTGTTAAACATTCTAAACTGCTAAGTCCATTGCTAAATTTAACAATGCGATCATTACTCGGTCGTAAGTGTAATTTATTATTTTCTTAATAGGAGGTTACTAGATAAATATTCTTAAATTGAACCCATATTTGGCTTATTTAGTTTGCCAGGGACGAACTAGCTCTGACACAATAATAGCAATTTTTTTAACACCCTGTATGATAAAGGCTCAACAATATTATTTTTGAATAGCTTTAACATAAAACTAAAAAAGGTACTCTTGATTGACATCCATAAAATCAACTGTTTACGAGAAATAAAATATTGTGTTTGGTAAATTTTTTTACATTATACAGGGTGTTTCCTAATTGTCCGTCATTATTTAAAAAGGCAATTTTTGAGTTCATTTTAAGAAGAAAACTTTATATGAACGTATGTCCTAAACGTCTTAATTTTTAAATTTTATTTTTTAAAATAAATTATTTATTATTAATATCTGTAATACCACTTTAGATATTTTAATGATATTTGGCATACATGTACTATGTATCAAAAAACATTTTTTAGTGTATCACATTTTTTTTTATTTGCCAAAATAGGCAGGTCAAATTCTGTACGAACGTCACTGGTGACAATAAAAGAAAATGTAGTATACTAAAAAAGGCTTCTTGATACATAGTACTTATATGCCAAATTTCATTAAAATATCTAAAGTGCTTTACAGATTTTAATAATAAATGATTTATTTTTAAAAAATTTATCACCCTGTATCTTAAAAGTTAAGACGTTTAGGACATACGTTCATATAAAGTTTTCTTCTTAAAATGGACCCAAAAATTGATTCCTCTAATTCTCTATACCTAATGTAAAAAATTACTAACCATGATATTTTATTTCTCGTAAACAGTTGATTGTATCGATGTCAATCAAAAGTACCTTTTTTTAGTTTAAGGTTAAATCTATCTAAAAATAATATTGTTAAGCCTTTATCATACAGGGTGTTAAAAAAATTACTTTTATTGTGTCAGAGCTAGTCCGTCCCTGGCAAACTAAATAAGCCAAATATGATTTAATGGGTTTATTTTAAGAAGACTTATCTAGTAACCATCACATTTAAAAAATATTAAATTACGCCTAGTATTCTAAAAGTTATTTAAACAAAAACGATTTCCACGGGCGTTCGTTATGTACCTGTATATCCGTAGGGGAGGCTCATAGGAAAAAAGTTTATGGGAACTTTGTCATAATATTTTTGGGTTTTCTATTAGATCCCGAGAGATTGCCCACATATTCTGGGACACCCTGTATATATATGTATATATATATATATATATATATATATATATATATATATATATATATATATATATATATATATATATATATATATATATATATATATATAGAACGTTTCACGAGGGTTTGTACTTACGTCATCAATGACGTCATGACTTGGAAAAAAAGGGTTGTCGTAGCTTATTCATATACATTCAATGCTGTTCACATTTTTAATTAAAGTTAGGCAATATTGATGCAAGTACGTTTCAAAGCGCTTTTTAGAGCACGTTCAGAATTGTTTTCTAATAAAATTTTTAATTCATCATGATCCGATTGCACCAATAAAATTTTTAATTTTCTTAAGGTAAAGCTAAGCTTAAATCAAAAATTCGATTGGACCAGCGTTATCGGCGGATTCAAGATTCGCTTTATCTCAGCCTAAAAATATCTAGACTTAACGTTATTCTTGTCTCTATTTTGTTGATTTTTTTGTGTTTCTCATGATGAAAAAGCATCAAAATCCCCGATTTTTTAGATAATGGGTGTTTTAGTCGGCATAATAGAACAAGTAATTATCAGAATACATTTTTAGAAAGATTTCATTTTTTAAAGCCAACAGTGTTAAGCCTTATAGAAACCAGAAAGAAATACCTGGAATATAATACATATATAACAATTTGCAGTTAATACCTGGAATATACCACGTATATAACGATTTGCAGTTATTTTAAACTTTTTCCGATTTTCGGGCTACAAAAAAAGACGGTCTATAAATTGGTTTATTTTTTATAATATTCTTGTGCCGTGCTATCTTAAACCTTGCTAGCAACAAACGTTTTCTTTTCGCATGTTCACTCTTTTTGGTAATTTTATTTGTTAGTTTATGTTCTTTTTTTTAATTTCTTTAATCAAATTATTTATATGGATGTTATATAAGGTTTAACTGGATTTTTTAACACTAAAGAAGCAGAAAATACCATAGCCGTAACTTATAATATGCGGTGGTGCCAGCATTATCACTTACTAAGTATAACTAAGTTGCAACCCAAAGAAAAGTCAAGCTTGGCTTTACTTTTAAGTCGACTTAAGAAAGTCAAGTTTATTCATAAAATGGTGCAATTAGGCCCATGAAGTTTATTTACGAGAGACCAAAAATATCAAAAATAATTAAACGCGTGGTTTTATACATCCTGTTTATACAAAAATGTATTTCCTTCTCTCAATTTTTCGTTATTCCATGAAATATCGTATAATAATTTAATATGTGTTTGGTGTTTTTCATAAATACAGTAAGCAACTACAAAACCATACGTTTGCCTTATTTACAAAGCAATAAATAATACACATAATTATGGGAGAAAAAAGATAATAAACGAATTTATTACAAAAAAACATCCAGAAAAACACAAAGGAACAAAAATCAAGAATGAATGATATGAAAATTCGAAACACTTTCATCATCGCTACTAAATTCTGATGAATCTAAGTGGTTTACATTTATAATAACAGGAAGAATATCTGAAAAGTCCAAATAGCGATCTCTTTCCCAGGCTGCTTGAAAAAGATTATTCGTATGGCGGCAGTAATAGGTCCATTGGTCAGGGGTTACCTATAGGATAATAAAAAAACATTAAAGGAAAAGTTATATGGTTAATTTAAAAACATTACTTTTATGAGTGCTTCATTCTATAAGCTTAAAACCGCATTGGCAGTAACTGGTTTGATTGAAAATATTATTGAATCATAGTACCTCCTGCCCTCCGACCATACCATTTCTATGGGATTAAACTGGCAATGATAAGGTGGAAGCCTCAGTACTCGGTGACCATATTGTAATGCTAGTCCGTCAAGTCTAAAGAAGCAAACAGCATATTTTGTTTAAGTAATCTATTCTAATAAAAATATAAGTTACTGCTTACACATATTTTTGTTCTGGTAAAGACTATTTAACTATATTCCATAAATCTATTTTCATGGGTGTATCAGGATACTCGATATTTCTATCTTGTAACCATTTTAGAAGTAGTTGCTTAGACCAACTTGAGTTTGGAATCTTCTCTAATAACCTGGAGTGGTAGGATGCGTTATCCATCACTCTGTGGGATGGCTCTTCTAAATTTGGGAGCAATTCTTCTGGAAACCACTTTTCGAAATTTTCAGCGTTCATGGCGTCATGGTAATCACCGGATTTGGAACCAGATTTAAAAATAGGGCTTGCATTAGAAACAAAACCCGTCTCTGATCCAGCATGCAAAATAATATATCTGACGCCTTCTGAACTTTTCATCTTGACAGTTTTAATTGAGCCATCTTGCCGACTATTTCTAAACGCTCCTTTGCTATTATAACAAAAATATGTATATTTTACATTTTGTATAATTTTAATACAACTTTTCTACAAACCTGTATATCCACGTTTCGTCCAAAAACACAGGTTTTAAAGCAATACTGGCGGTAAAATTATCCAGGTATGACCTTAAAAAACGAACTATTTTTTCAATGACATATGGCTGTTCTATTAAATATGTTCTGTTGGATATAGAATCCTTTTGCCATTTAAACTGCAGTGCTTTTAATCCTCTACATACGGACACTCTTAAAATATCCACACCATCAAGATTCTGCAAATTTGTTTCGAGTGAAACTAATGTAACATGTTCCCCTGTAAAAAAAATATGTATACATTTTTTAAATTTATTTAATAAAATAAAGTGTATTTTAAATACCTGCTGCAAACCTTGCGTAAATTCTATTTCTAATGATGTGCTCATGAATCTTATAAAGAGGGCGTCCACGAGAGCATTGAATTGCAGTTGTTGTGGCTGCTTTATAATCCTCATTGTTTCTGATCCCATGCGAACTTATCTTTTTAACGGTGGTAATTCCGACTTCCAGGGCATCAGCTACTCTCTACAGCATGCAAAGAAATATAGTCATAAATTACATTTTAATATGTATACCAATAACAAACCCCAAGAATAAACAATTCTACTTACTTCTAAAACTGCAGTAAGTGGTAACAGGTTAATTCCTTCATCTCTCTCATGTGTGAAATTGTCAATAAGGTTTAAAATCATAATTTTATTCACCTTCTGAATACCGTCGAGGCATTTTACACAATAAAAATACGAAAATGAAAATAAAATCTGACTTACTTTTGACAAAAAAAATTTTTTGACAAGTTCGAAAAATGCCATAATTTCATAACCCATATTTTAGGATATTATTATTGTAGCTTAAAAAAATCAGCTGCTGAACGGCAGCCATTTTGATTTTAACAAACGACCAACCTTTTTGACGTCATTAATTTGTTTCAGTCTGTTTTTGACCTTTTTAATTTGTTAAAAAAGTAAGGCAATTGATGACGATATATATATATATATATATATATATATATATATATATATATATATATATATATATATATATATATATATATATATATATATATATATATATATATATATCTATATTATTTTTTTACATTATATAGGGTGTCCCAGAATATGTGGGTAATCTCTCGGAATCTAATAGAAAACCTAAAAATATTATGAAAAGTTCCCATAAACTTTTTCTTTTCTACGAGCCTTCCCTACGGAGATACTGGTACATAACGGACGACCCTTTAAATCGTTTTTTTTTAAATAACTTTTAAAATACTCGGCATAATTAAATATATATTTTTTTAATATGATGGTTACTAGATAAGTCTTCTTAAAATGAACCCATTAAATGACATTTGGCTAAGTTTGCCAGGGACGGACTAGCTCTGACACAATAATAGCAATTTTTTTAACACCCTGTATAGCTTTAACCTTAGTTAAAAAAAAATATATTCTTAATTGACATCGATAAACTCAACTGTTTACGAAAAATAAAATATTATGATTGGTATTTTTTTTTACATTATACAGGGTGTTTTTTATTTGTACGTGAATATTTAAAAAGGCCATTTTTGGGTCCATTTTAAGAAGAAAACTTTATATAAACGTATGTCCTAAACGTCTTAACTTTTGAGATACAGGGTGACAAAATTAAAAAAATAATAATAATTTTCGCATACATGTACTATGTATCAAAAAGCATTTTATAGTGTACCACATTTTTTTAATTTGCCAAAATAGGCAGGTCAAATTCTGTACGAACGCCACTGGTGGAAATAAAAAAAATGTGGTATACTAAAAAATACTTCTTAATACATAGTACATTTATGCCAAATTTTATAAAAATATCTAGAGTGGTATTACAGATATTAATAATAAATGATTTATTTTAGAAAATTTTACCACCCTGTATCTCAAAAGTTAAGACGTTTTGGACATACGTTCATATAAAGTTTTCTTCTTAATATGAACCCAAAACGTGTCCCTTAATATTGACGTGCAATTAAAAAACACCCTGTTTAATGTAAAAAAATAGCAACCATGATATTTTATTTCTCGTAAACAGTTAATTTTATCGATGTCAATCAAAAATACCTGTTTTTTAGTTTAAGGATAGAGCTTTCCAAAAATAATATTGTTGAGCCTTTATCACCCTGTATAATAAAGAAATTGCTATTATTGTATTAGAGCTAGTCCGTCCCTGGCAAACTAAATAAGCCAAATATGATTTAATGTGTGTGTAAAGGTGTCTTATAAATGGTATGTAACAAACGGCTTTCTCTTGGATATTATAAATGCATAAATAAAAACGTGTGTTTACCTAATATTTTAAAAAATAAACTGTTAACAATACATAAATATCGGACGGTATCATGAGGCCCTAAACATTTAAATTTTATTTAAATTTTAAAACCAACAGATGTTTATACATACTTTTCTTTATAAGAATATGGAACAGAGCGGAAAATTCTAAACTTTTGTAGCTCCCTAGAGCACTCTATGTGGCCTCGTTTCGCTTTCTAAAAAGCGATTTACTTGTAGATTACCTGTATACCCTCAGCTTTGCCGAAGCGCCGTTAGTTTTTATCGTTGGTGGAAAAGTTAATTTGAAAGTAGATTTAAGTGATCGATATCTCTTTCTGCAAGTTATCACGTTTAAGCTGATTGATTGGACGCAGTGCTGATATACATCTTTGCTTATCAAATAGGCATAAGGGATGATGCTTTTAATTTAATAAATTATTTTTTTTTAAATTAGAGTCGATATAGAATATAAGAGTCTTGCCTACAAAAATAGTATAAATTAAATATATATTTTAATTTAAAAAAAAAACCTTTTATTAAAGAACTTTAAGAAGCGGTTTCCATTTTTTTTTGCTTTGCAGAACTCCTAGTAGTATGTATTTGTGTTTACTAAAGTTTGTTAAAATGTGAATATTTCTTATAAATTGGTTCTTACAAATGCTGATTAATTTTTCTTGGTGTGCTGTAGTATTAGTGACCTTCCATGGTATAACAGAAAAATATGACAACTTTACCTAATTAAACTAAAAAAAAACTTTTTAACTGCGTCAAATTATATACAGGGTCTTTATTAAAGTCTGTAAACCACGTGCCCAAAATGTTGCGGGTTGCCTATTCTGAGGATGCAAAATTTTATGAAATATCCCCAGAAATATTTATTGGCGCCGTGCATTTTAAAATCGATTTTTAAATGTCAAAAACATTTGTTTTTTAAGGTAAAAAAATTTACCATTAATTATTTTTTTTATGTAATTATAATTTAAACCAAGTTATTACATCCTTTTTGGATAATTTTTGCATGCATTTAGTTTTGAGTCTCTTGTTTGTGAGTAATTTAATTTGCTATATTTAGGTAGAAAAAATGTTGGGCTTAGCGAGGATCTGTTATAATTTTTATTTTATCCTTGGATTTTTGTAAATTTAAACTCAATTGGAAAATTCAAGTCACGTTAACTCGTAGTTCACACAGTTTGTTTGAATTAATTAAATTAAAATTACCTGACTTAGATTTATTTGTACATTGTTAATAAGTTACACTACATAAGTGTTTTTACATGTCAATTATTAAATAATAATAAAACAATAAGGATAATTATTACATGCTTAAAGAAATTAAGATAAAACCGTCTACAAAAAATTTCAATCATTTAAACTTTATTACAGCATTTAAAAATGAAGTTTCGATAAAGGTTTATGAATTCGCCGCGGCCAAAGTCGGTAGTTGACTATTACCATAACTCGACAAGCTTTATCAGAGAAAAAAGTACGGTCCAAACCATCACTATAGTTAAAAATATCATTAAATCATTGACAAAAGTGTACCCTCTTTAGAAAATCTGGCAGAAGGCGTTCTTGCAATACTGTAACCTTATATGAATGCATGTTCAACTTTCTGGTTAGTGCTTTATGGCAAATACCAACAGACATTCCTAAAAATGTATGGCACCGGTAACATAAATTTAATTTTTATTTAAAATAGTATCCTTACCGGTCTGAGTAGAGAACTTCTTCACCGATTTGTTAGGACTGTGCTTCATTCGGGCACGTATATCATCAAGAACAGGTTCTGTAAGCACGGTAGACCTTTCAGTGGACTTTCATAACAAATGCAAGTCTTGTTTTCAAAGCGATTGATTAGCACATGTCTGTGATGAAAAGATGTTTCGTACTTAACAAGATTGTTAGCCAACCATTCGCTAAACTGGTCCATGCAACTTTGGAGAGAATATGACTAAGTTCCATCCTTATTACGAGTTGCACTTCTTAAATATGCCGTTATTATAAACGCATCTTGTTCCGCAGTCCACACACAAACGATTTCTGAAAGTAAGAAAACAGTTTTATCTACGTAACCTTAATAACAAAAGCACCTGTAACGTACATTTAAAACTCGAAATATGCAAAGTACTCCTTAAAAGAACTTTTTTAAACTTGTAAGGTTCGTTTTTGAAAATAATTTAATCATGAAAATCTAAAAATTCTTCAAAAAACTATTCAAAAACCAAATAACGCCAACAATGACCAGGTCTGTGAGTCAAGTCAACAGTCAAACAGAGCTTGCTGTGTTGTCAAGCCTAATTTTGCCTCATAAAGGTGTGTTCTATTGACCATTAACCTGCACTGATGCCGATTTTTGCGAAATTTTAACATTTTATAAAGTTATTATATTCGGTGATTTTGATTTACACATTTTCCGTTTTGTTCAGAGTTTAGAAACTGGTAAATGGTCACAAAAAAAATAAATGTAAGTTAAATTTACGAACTTTTTTTCAACTTGACAACATTGTAAATAAGAAAGAAACCAAGCAGTGGAGCCACTATTACGAACCAAAATCGCCTAGTTACGTGGTGTTCGTTTTAACTTCGTTTTAACTGTTGAAGTAACTCGCGTACTGTTATTATCTTGATAAAGATTGTATTGTCGACGTTTCGGTGGCATCAAATCCAACTTTTT
Source organism: Listronotus oregonensis (assembly GCA_019359885.1). Classification (NCBI taxonomy): domain Eukaryota; kingdom Metazoa; phylum Arthropoda; class Insecta; order Coleoptera; family Curculionidae; genus Listronotus; species Listronotus oregonensis. Next base: position 61,781 of record JAHBCN010002127.1, read on the forward strand.
CAAGATTTATTCACTCAATAATCACATATCTTTAATATGGAATACAAAATTATGATAACATTTGGGTAAAACATTTAATTTTAAAACCCATTTCAAAATGTTACATAATTTATTTTCTTATTGCTGATCGCAAAAGTATAATTTCCCAAACTAAGTTTAAGGTAAATACTTTTCCAATGAAACTCAGTTATAAAAATAATAAAGCCAGTCCGCAGGAAAAATTAGGTCACAGAAAACTACAGCGGACATTTTTATGAAATTATGTTTAAACCCAATTTAAGGAGCCAAGTTATAATTTGATAAAAAGTTTTTGTCGATTGAAACAAAAAATAATACGGATTTTTGCTTAATAATTATAAAATTATTTTGTTTCTTTAGTCTTGGAGTAAAAAATTAAGTTTATTAAAATCAGTTTTACCTCTAAAAGTGCACAAATGATGTGACTGTTACGCAAAAGAATTTGCCGGTACTCGGATCCGAGTTACTCTTCTCGGACTAATTCTCAAAAGTATAAAGGACTGCTCGGAATTGTAACGTTACTACAGAATGTGTGTTAGGAGGATTTGTTGTCCCTAAAATTATTTCTTAGTATATACAGGGTAAGTCGGGAGGAACGCACCGAACCTCAGGTGAATATTGTACACGTGAAAATAATTTAAAAAAACTCATATGTTCTTATCCGATTCTCATATGTTTTCAAATTATAGCGTAATTAAAACATTTTAAATAGTTTACCGCTTCTTATTACAAATGCTGTAGGTACCGATTGTTTGATTCGTTTTGTTGTTCTGACATGTGTTAGTGTCAGTGTATTAATTATGTTAATCATTTTAATTTAGGAAATTTTGTTTGTTTGTAATAACGCTATATTTTGAAAACAATTGAGAATCGTATAAGGACATATTATGGGTTTTTAAAATTATTTTTGCGTTATTTATACATATATATATATATATATATATATATATATATATATATATATATATATATATATATATATATATATATATAATATATATATATATATATATATATATATATATATATGGGTGTTGCTCCGTCGAGCGGGACATAGGGAATACCATGTAAATTTTGAAGTGGTCCAATATTGGCTCCCTAATTATTTTAGAAGAAAATATTATTAGATCTTTAAAGAGCACGAAAAGTTGTAAAGTGTACAAATTTTTTTCTTCTTTTCAGTCCGCCAGCTAAGAGATAAATGCTAAAATAAGTTACGAATCTCCTATCTTCTTACGCGCCCTGTATTATTAGAGGTTTATAATAAAATACCAGAAAAATTATTTAATCTCTTACTCTCCTCATGTTGCCAGATCAATGTCACATCATTTTTAAATAATGAACTATACAAATCAAGAAAAAATCACTATTATAAAATGGTTTTATGAGGAAAATAGTTATCGAAGAGTAGCGGACATGTTTGCAGCCTATTTTCCCAATAGGCCCAATACCGGCAAACCACAAAGAACGGACGATAAAAAAATTTGAAACTACAGGCAATAGTAATCAATAATTGCAAATGTGAAGAAAATCGACGTGAAAATCAGAGACACATTGTAAAAACGGGGGGATTTAGACGTGGTACTTTGTGTAGAGGAGGCCGAAGGAAACATTAGCACGAGACAACTGGAGGACATTACTGGACAAGACCACACCACAATATCTCGAATTTTAAAAAGATGTAAATACCACGCTTACAAGTACGAAAGACACCAAGAATTAAGAGACAGAGACGAAATACAATTACAGGAATTTTGCTTTGAGATGATGGAGAGGACAAACACTGACAGAGGTTTTTTCCAAAATATTTGCTTTACTGATGAATGCACTTTTACATTGAACAACGAACCCAACATTCAAAATTGCCGGTACTGGAGTAACGAAAACCAAAATCGATTTGTTGAGACAAAGACTCAATATCCACGAAAAATTAATGTTTTGGCGGGAATTTTCGGCCACCATATCCTTGGACCATTTTTCCTTGACCGAAAGATGAATGCGGAGTACTTTCTGGAACTTTTAGAGGAACAAATTTTGCCTGCTTTGAACAACCTTGCTCGTGAAAATCAAGAGATTTGTTATCAAATGGATGGCTGTCCAGCACACAGTACCAGAGCTGTGCGCGAATACTTGGCAAACGCATTTAATAACGACATCATAGGCCCGAACCACGCAATATCTTGGCCAGCCAGGTCTCCGGATCTTTCGCCAAACGATTTTTTTCTATGGGGACATTTAAAAACTAAGCTTTATACCAATAAAAAATATGAAAATATAGACCAGCTAAGGAATGCTATTTCCGCTGAATGTGCCAGAATATCGATGTACCAACTAGCCAACGTAAGAAATGAGTTTTATAATCGTTTGGGTTATTGTCTGGCAGTTAATGGAAGAATATTTGAGTATTTGATTAAATCCTGATATTTTCGTCATAAGTTAATTTCTAAATGTAGACAAAATTGTTTTATTGTCTAGCGTAACTGTGAGTGCATGTGTTGGAATTAGCTGTAAACTAAAATGAAATGCGAGGATTCTTTTTGAGATCCCCATATAAAATTGTTCAGTTTTGGCAATGACATTATAAATTAATGATTTAAATTGTCAGTGATAAATCGATATGGTGTTTTTATTATTGATTTCCAGAGTACAGGGTGCATAATGAGATACTACGTTGCAGAAGTATTTAAGCAGTTTACTCTTTACTGGTTGGTTGAAAAATGCTCAAATTTTCATTTTGGATGGAACTTATTGTGCTCTTCAATAAATCCTAATAGCATTTGTTTCTAAAATAATTGGGGAGCCGGGTATTAGACTACTTCAAAATGTACAAGGGATTCCCTATGTCCTGCTCGGCGGAGCAACACCCGGTATATATATATATATATATATATATATATATATATATATATATATATATATATATATATATATATATATATATATATATATATATAAATATATATATATATATATATATATATATATATATATATATATATATGTATATATATATATATATATATATATATCCATATATATATATATATATATATATATATATATATATATATATATATATATATATATATATATATATATATATATATATATATATACACATACTGGTGTTACTCAAAGGTGGTTTCCCCCTACAACTTTTTTATTTTATAAGATGGGAAAATGATATTTGGCTTATCAACATATGATTTAAAAATCCATTTAATGATATGTTCAATTATTTCTGACGATTTCCGGTTTCGTCAGAGAAGACCTCAACTTTTGAATTTTACGACACCCTATTTTTTTATTACCTTGTATATTTTTATATTTTACCTACGCCATTTTTTTTCTAGGTTCCTTAGTTAACCCAGTTTCGTTAATGCTAATCTTTAATATTTTTCCAACATTGTGCTTGTGGTAGCTTAAGGTTAAGCCAGCAGAACCACAACAATATCTCCAAATAACAAAACATTTATAAAAGAAAATGCAGGCCATATATACAGGGTGATTCATGAGGAAATACTTCAGGTACGTAGTCAGGGTCTAAAAATATCCATAAAAGTCTATATATGGGCCCGCAAGGCCTTCGTTTCCGAAATACACGGTGTTAATGTTTTTATTTAATTTTTCTATTTTTTAACGATACATTTATTTATTTTATTTATTTATTTATTTAATTCCCAACCGACTATACAGTTTATTACAGGATATATAACATTAAAAAAAGTAACAATATATAATTTTAACAAAAACTCATTAATAAAACAGTCGGATTAATTTTTAATATTTTTTTATATGTATTTTAAACAGTGATATTTTTTAATTTTTTTTTTAATTCTTATTGGTAGATTATTGTACATTTTAATTCTGTTATGAAGTATTGATCTTATTTCAAAATAACTTTTAATTTAAATTGTTTTCAAAAAATCTGTTTGTCTAGTGTTATGCCCATGTAAGTTACTAATATTTTTAAGTATGATATTTGAATTTGTTTTTCTTTTAATTTCAGGGAATAAATAAATATACATGTTGGTTTAAGATATGGTCATTTATGAATACATTTAATAATTTTATTATGAAGTCTTTTTAAAAGTGTTAATATTTTTGAGTTTGCTGAACCCCATACTGAAATTAAATATTGTAATTTTGAGTATACTAAACTATAATATATACTTTTAAGCAATTTTAAGGATATATAATTCCGAATCTTAAACAAAATTCCTATTAAAGGTGGTAGATAATTGCGAAGATATTCTATATGTTTTCTGTAACTTAAATTTTCATTAATATAAAATCCTAAAAATTTTATACTAGTAAAATAATTTATTTTTTTATTTTTAAATGATATATAAGGAATTTTATCTTTTATATATTGTTTGCCGATAATTATGTAGGACGATTTATTTAAATTTAAAGTAAGTTAATTAAATTGTTACCAATCAAAGACAATGTTTAAATCATATTTAATATTGTGTTGAATTTCACTATTACTGTTAGCAAAATATACGATTGTTGTATCATCGACAAACAATTTTATAGTAACCTTTAATTTTAATAGGGGCATAGAATGTATATATATTAAAAATAATACTGGTCCCAAAATAGATCCTTGTGGTATTCCACAAGAAATTATTTTTGAGGAACTAATGTTTTTTTCAATTTTAACATATTGCTTTCTGCGTTTTATATATTTTTTTTTTACTTTTATTTAATTTTGCTATAACAAAATCAGATACATCGTAATTTTTTTTTAATCCAAATATCTCGAAAACGGTTGCTTATATCAACTTTTCACAGGTATACCTTTTTGGCATAAAAATGACAAAACAATTACTTAATTAACTTAAAAATGTAATACAGGGCCGTACCAAAAAGTTGTGATTGTTCAAAATAGTAAAAAGGCGTGTAGGTGCTACCCCCCACAAGTAAGAGCCGTACTAAGATTAAGTTCAAATCCGTCATACCAAAAAATCCCCGGATACCAATTTAAACTCCAATATTTAACGCCCTGTATTTCGGAAACAAAGGCCTTGCGGACCCATGTTTGTATAGACTTTTATGTTTATTTTTGGACCCTGACTATAGATATTATATATATATATATATATATATATATATATATATATATATATATATATATATATATATATATATATATATATATATATATATATATATATATATATATATATATATATATATATATATATTATATATTATATATACCAATCACAAAATTGTAATCGCCTTTCAGAATCACCACGGTGCAGTTTTTGCGATATGTGGATTTTGTAGCATTTGAAACCACTTTTCCTGATCTCTCTCCAAACAGACGTGTGCGAAGAAACATCCAAATCAGTGTATATCTGGCGTGTGGATTTACCTGGATTCGTATTTTTCTACAAAATATGTATTAGTTTTTCATAAACGGTTTAATATTTTTTTACAGTTGATCGCAAAGTAACTAAAGTCGGGTTTACTCTAATAATAACATAAATGCAATATGAATTAATCCACAAAAACAGTGGCTGCAAAAATGTTGTGTTAATTCAATATGGCGGACAATGCAACAGCTGATTTTTTGACATACAGGTTATACCATGCATTAAGAAAGGTTAAAAACTTGATGTTATATTATGTCAAATAAGATAGTGGGTTCAAAAACATGAAAGATTTAGTTAAAAATACGTTCTGATAAAAAATGTTGTTTTTTCTAATACCTACCCTTGTTTTCAACTTTAAATTAATGTCTTTTTGGAAATAAATTACCTAGCAGAATGGTTAATACTCATTAAATTGATTTTTCACATAATTTTTTAAAATAAAACACTCATTTTAAAATAAAACACTTTTATTTTAACAAATAAAGCTTGAACTACCATGACAATTTGATAAACTAATATACCTCATCACCATTATTGTCATCGTCAGAATCCTCATTATTTAAATTAATAATGAGTGGTTCAACGATGACGTCTTAAATTTTTTCTCGGCTCCACCAATTTTTAATAAGTTCATCGGTATGAGCGACTGATTTTCTCAAATATTCTTCACTTATTTGGTCCAGCGCACATTCCCACATCATTTGCACTTCACTGTTTTTTAATCCACCCCCAACCCTATTGTCATATTCCGTTTTGCGCCTGTCCATATTAGCTCAATTGCATTGAACTGGTAATGATACGGTGGCAGGCGCAAAACTTCGTGACCATTTCGCCTTAATGTTAGATCCACTGCATACTCCTTTGGTCGTTGAAATTTCCTCGCAAGTTCCAGAAGTTTCGTTTTTAGCATATTTGGCAAAGGATGTTCTTTTTGGAGCCATTCAAAAATTTCGCTTTTCTTCCAAAGAGATGTTGGTTGTTTATTTAGAAGCCGGGAGTGAGAGGGAGCATTATCTAAAACTAATTTTAATTTTTATTAGTAAATTAATAAAAACCTTACGTAATAAGAACCATAAACTATGAAAGTAATCATTTGGTAATGCGTATAAATAGAAAAGAATAATAAAGTGTTTTCTCATTTTAAAAATTTTGAAGAAAAAAAGGATATCAAATAAACCAGATTAAAAAGGTTTAAACAATACAGGGTGTTTTATTATTATTAAAAAAAGATTTAAAACGAGTTTCCCTACTTAAAAAATAAAAATAAAAGTTCCTATCAACCTATGTCCGGAAATGTTTCGTTTCAGTACCAGCGTGTTAAAGTTTTATTTTTATTTTTGTTTTTTCTGAACAATTTTTTGAAACTATGTCGATAATATAATTTATTTTGTAGTCATGAGGAGCATTGTATAGTGAAATCAAAAAATCAGATTTAAATAAAAGATTCATATTGAAATGAATACAGCTGATGATTATATCCCGAATGCAAAAAAGGGTTTAAATCTGATGCATTGATTATTGTAAATCCAAATATTTCGAAAATGTTGGCTCGTAGCGACTGCTACTAGGAAACATTTTTAAAATTTAATTCAAGCAAGCGTAAAAAGTTATGACGCATCAAAAGTATAAAAAAAAACCGTAGAGCGTGTGAGCGCCCCTTTTCAAGTGGGAGCACTACTAATATTAAATTTGGATTTCACATGTCAAAAAACCCCAAATACAAATTTTAATTAAAATATCGGGGTATAATTTTAAAAACTATAAAAAAAAACAAAATAAAAAATAGAATATTAACACCCTGTATCACATATTTAACCAGATTAAGTTTAATCTGTGCCTACATCTACGAAATAAAGCATTTCCGGACATAGGTTTATCGGAACATTTATTTTTATTTTTAAGTAAGGAAACACTTGCTGAAATTATTCGCAATAATAATGAAACGCCCTGTTTAAAAGTTAATGTCTAGATACCTTTTTGGGTCTATATTTCGTGGCACTATGATTTTTTTAAAATGGGAAACTATTAGCATTATTTGTTAACATCTCCTACATGTTCCCAAAATTATGTTTTACATGCTTACCGGGTACCCTGTACATTACTCACCAATTAAAGACGGTCCTTCCAAATTTGGTATTAATCGTTCCCCAAGCCACTTTTCAAATAAACTGCTGTCCATATTAACGTGGTAGTCCAAGCTTTTGGTAGTTGACAAAAAAATCAAACTTGCTCCAGGTACAAAACCTTTTGAAGATCCGGCGTGCAAAATTATAAATCTTGTACCAGAGCCACAGCTCTTTTTTTCTTTTTACATTCTTGGTGAATCATCTTGCCACGATTTGCTTCCGCTTCCGTTTGAAATGATCCAGGTCTTATCCAAAAAAACTGCATCCCCAATTTGTGATGTGTGATTCTCCATATATTTTTTCAAAAATTGCAGGCGCTGACTAGCAATTTCTGGTTTCTCGCATGAGTATCTCCTATTACAGTCCTTCCTGTAGCGAAAACCTAAATTTTTCACTAATTTAGACAATGAATTTCGCCCAATATCCAAAACACCTAGTTCCTTCAAAACGTCTTTTAGAGATTTTAACGTTACAGGAAATTTCTTTGCATATAAATTATAAATTGTATCACGTACATCCATTTTCTGGGTTTCACGTAAATCCTCAGTTTTTGGCTTTTTTTGTTTACATTTTTCAGCTTTCTTTGGCACTACATTTGCGTTTTTCTTCCGAATAATATTTCTAACAGAACTGTAGCTAATTCCTAAAGTTTCTGATACTTTCAGCAACCTATCTTCGGTGGTTATTGTCATATCGTGTCGGGTAAAATAGTTGGTAAGATTTATTATCATCTGCTTCGCTTATGGGTTTAAAAACTCAAAAAAACGTTTTTTGCTTTCCATATTTTTTCCAAAAAACTTCAAAAAGACTGACAACCAATTGACAACCAAATAACAATAATACGATCATATTTTTTTTAGGAACTAAGAAAAATATTAAAACCCATTTTTTGATTGCCACTGGAAAACAGCATGTTTTCCTTCTTCATCTTATGTAAAGCTTATAAGTCCATCGTTTTTAACAAACGTTGGCAACTATTTGAACATGCCTCACACATGAATGTTAGTAACAACAATTCATAAGTTTGTCGAAGGTTGAGTCGTAGTTGTCTTTATTAGAGTAAACTTGACTATAATTCCTAAATTTGAACTAAGTCATAAAGTCGACGCATGCCCGGTATGTATTTGAAAATTGCCGCGATCGTCAACATTTTTTCCGAATAGATAATCGATTAGGTACATTGCGTCCTAAAACGAATGTTAACATTAATTATACCGCATTTACGATGTTTTCTTTACTTTCCTCATCCATTCTGTCCCCATATTTTTGTCTGGGCTTTTCAAACGAACCATACACAGCGAGGTTTCTATCCAATAATTTGAATAAAGTTCGATGAGGTTGTCGTCTCTCGGGATACGAGTTAAGATACACTTCCGATGTTTTCACACTGTTCCTATCATTCTTGTAATAAAGTTTTACCATATCTCGTTTTTCTTCATTGGTGAATTCCATTTTTAACGACACCACAACTGACAGTAAACACAGAATGTCATTTACACGTCACCGATTTGAAAAATCAAAGCCAACTACGTTATAAAAATATTCTAGTTAATTTTTCGGATTTTCCAGGCAACAAGGGTAACTTATGATACATCGTTGAAAATGTGATAAAAAGGGCCATTCAAATTTGTGGAATTCCCATATGGCGTCCATAAGAAAAAAGTTGATGATGGTTACGCAAAACGAAACGTCGAGTTGCAAAACTATGAACACCATTCGATAGAGCGGTGACAATGCAAACGTATTATTTATTTTGGAATTCGTTGAAAAAGAAACCCAGGAAAAAAATAAAACGATTTTCCAAAATTTCGTTTTTTTTTCGGATATCTCCGGAATTACTCGGAATTTTCAAACTTTCTAAACGGTATATTGTTGGTCACATAAATGCCCAACTTTGCCTTAATTTAACCATCTTCGTATCTCCTATAGTTTCCGAGATCCCAATGGTGAGAGTCGAATTTGAAACACCCTATATATATATATATATATATATATATATATATATATATATATATATATATATATATATATATATATATATATATATATATATATATATATATATATATATATATATATATATATATATATATATATATATATATATATATATATATATATATATATATATACATATACCGGGTATTTCTCAAAGGTGGTAATTTTTACCCCATATGTCAACTTTTGACAATTACCTTTAGAAATATTTAATTTTTTAAAATACAATCTAGAGTGCCAGGACGCGTTGTTAAAACAATCAATTTTGAGTCAAGGAGACGTGAAAAAATAGTTTTAATTATCTGGCGTATTTTATGTCTTTTTCAGAAAGGTAAAAACATTCCAAATTTTTTTTTCTAGACATAACTTAATTTTTTCAACTGAAACGACGTGGCTCGTTGGTATATTTAAATAATTTGATACCCCACATATATATATTAAATAACTAACTTGCATTTAATTATTAAACTATGTAACATCATTGTTTAAACATGTTTGTTTATTTCCATCTGACAAAATTGTATATATATATATATATATATATATATATATATATATATATATATATATATATATATATATATATATATATATATATATATATATATATATATATATATATATTATATATATATTTATATATATATATATATATATATATATATATATATATATATATATATATATATATGATATCTATATATATATATATATATATATATATATATATATATATATATATATATATATATATATATATATATATATATATAGTCAGGGTCCAAAAATAAACATAAAAGTCTATACAAACATGGGTCCGCAAGGCCTTTGTTTCCGAAATACAGGGCGTTAAAGTTTTTTAAGTAAATATTGGAGTTTAAGTTGGTATCCGGGGATTTTTTGGTATGACGGATTTGAACACTAGACGCGCCTTACTTCGGGGGGTACCACTCACACGTCGCTTCATTATTGAACAATCACAACTTTTTGGTACGGCCCTGTATTACATTTTTAAGTTAATTAAATAATTGTTTTGTCATTTTTACGCCAAAAAGGTATACCTGTGAAAAGTTGATATAAGCAACCGTTTTCGAGATATTTGGATTAAAAAAAAATACGATGCATCTGATTTTGTTATAGCAAAATTAAATAAAAGTAAAACAAAATATATAAAACGCAGAAAGCAATATGTTAAAATTGAAAAAAACATTAGTTCCACAAAAATAATTTCTTGTGGAATACCACAAGGATCTATTTTGGGACCAGTACTATTTTTAATATATATACATTCTATGCCTCTATTAAAATTAAAAGGTACTATAAAATTGTTTGCCGATGATACAACAATCGTATATTTTGCTAACAGTAATAGTGAAATTCAACACAATATTAAATATGATTTAAACATTGTCTTTGGTTACAATTTAATAAACTTACTTTGAATTTAAATAAATCGTCCTACATAATTATCGGCAAAAAACATATAAAAGATAAAATTCCTTATATATCATTTAAAAATAAAAAAATAAATTATTTTACTAGTATAAAATTTTTAGGATATTATATTAATGAAAATTTAAGTTACAGAAAACATATAGACTATCTTGATGAGTTTTTGTTAAAATTATATATTGTTATTTTTTTTTTAATGTTATATATCCTGTAATAAACTGTATAGTCGGTTGGGAATTAAATAAATAAATAAATAAAATAAATAAATGTATCGTTAAAAAATAGAAAAATTAAATAAAAACATTAACACCGTGTATTTCGGAAACGAAGGCCTTGCGGACCCATATTTGTATAGACTTTTATGGTTATTTTTAGACCCTGACTACGTACCTGAAGTATTTCCTCATGAATCACCCTGTATATATGCCTGTATTTTCTTTTATAAATGTTTTGTTATTTGGAGATATTGTTGTGGCTCTGCTGGCTTAACCTTAAGCTACCACAAGCACAATGTTGGAAAAATATTAAAGATTAGCATTAACGAAACTGGGTTAACTAAGGAACCTAGAAAAAAAATGGCGTAGGTAAAATATAAAAATATACAAGGTAATAAAAAAAATAGTGTGTCGTAGGGCCAACTATAATTTTCTTGAAAAAGCAACGAGCAAAAAAATTTAAATTATGGTGGTTGCAAAACTTGATCTGGTTTTAATGGCTTAATCTTAAGCTAGCAGAACTACAAAGTTTTAAAAAAAATAATATTTGCAAAGATTACCATTAACGAAACTGGGTTAACTAAGGGGCTCAGAGAAATAATGGCGGCGTAGTTAAACCATAAAAAATGTAAGATTTTTTTTTATTGGGGCGTAGTAGGGCCAACTATAGTTTCAAAAAAACAAAGTGCAAAAAAATTTAACATATGGTGGTTGCAGAGCCTGATGTGGCTTAACCTTAAGCTAGCAGAACCACAAAGGGAGAAAAACCAAATATTTACTAAATTAAGTGACCAACAGGTACTGACAAGGTACACTAGAGTGCCTACAATGATACTAAACAAAAGAGGTTTTAAAAATGTTCCTACTTATAAAAAAAAAAATGTTTTAATATTAAAATATTACACAATCTAGTGGTACACGATTCGCTTTACAATATGCATGGGTTTTTTTGGGTCTTAATGTTTTTAAATCCCAATAAAATATACGCCAATTAGGAGCCTTAAAATAGCCTAAATATATGGCCTATTTAAACACTAAAAATTACCAAGATCCTGGTGTGGTTTTGCTAGCTTAATCTTAAACTAGCGAAACAACAGATTTTTCTGAGAAATCGAGGAGTAAAAAAAACTAAAATTAAGTAATAAAATAGTCTAAAAGAGTCTAAAAATATGCGCCTGCATAGGATCCAACTTTAACGGTGTGGCTCTGCTAGCTTAAGTGGTATATATAAAATGTCAAAACAACCACACATACAGTTACATGGAATAAAATTATTTATATATAAAAGTGATTAGATTTAAAAAAAAGTTTAAAAAGATATGCCTAATTTAAATCTAATGTTGTGGCACTAAATATATTATATATATATATATATATATATATATATATATATATATATATATATATATATATATATATATATATATATATATATATATATATATATATATATATATATATATATATATATATATATATATATATATATATATATATATATATATATATATATATATATATATATATATATATATATATATATATATATATATATATAATATATGTCCACGGAAAAGGTGTTGAAGAGAAAAACTTTTATTTGATTTTATCGAAATAAGTTACTTGTGATAAAAATTTTTGCTACTTCTAAGAGTAAGATTGGGATAGAAACTTTTAACATATTTTATAGGCGGTGTCCAGAAAATTAAAAAAACTTAAAATGGTACAAGAGTGAAGTGCATTTATTTGAGAAGATATGGAAATAAGTTACTGGGAAAAGTTGTTTAAAAGTAAAAGGTAGTTCCTTATATCAATTTTTCAAAATTAAAAGTTAGTCTCTAATACCAATTTTCAAAAAAATCGACCTACTTATTTATTTGTGAATAAATTTATTTTAATATCAATTTAAATTTTTATTATTAATTTATTATCAAATTTTTTGCTGTTAAGTAAGCATTTAAAGCTGACGATACTGAGGCTAATGAAGTATAAAAGCGAAGTGTCAATAAAGCTTGTCATTATCAACGCCTACTAATACAAAAATTTGGAATTAGTTAATTGATAATGACATTTAAATCACAAATAAATAAAAGTGGGCCGATTTTATAGAAAATTGGTATTAGAGACTACCTTTTACGTTTGAACAACTTTTTCTAGTAACTTATTTCCATACCTTTGCAAATAAATGCACTTTACTCTTGTACCATTTTAAGTTTTTTCAATTTTCTGAACACCTGGATAAAATATGTTAAATGTTTCCATCCCAATCTTACTCTAAGAAGGTGCAAACATTTTTATCCCAAGTAACTTTTTTTGATAAAATTAAAAATAAAAACGTTTTTCGTATTTAACCCCTTTTCCGTGGACATATCAGTACGTCCACGAAAAAGATGTTGAATAGGAAAAACTTCTTTATGTTTAATTTTTTCAAAAAAAGCTACACTTAAAAAAATTTTTTGCTACTTCTTAGAGTAAGATTGGAATAGAAACATCTAACAAATTTTATATGCGGTATTCAAAAAATTGAAAAAACTTTAAATGGTTCAAGAGTAAAGTGCATTTATTTGAGAAGATATGGAAATAAGTTACTACGAAAAGTTGTTTAAAAAATAAAAGATAATTCCTTATATCAATTTTTAAAAAAATCGGCCCACTTTTATTAATTTGTGATAAAAATTATTATAATATTAATTATCTAATTCCAAATTAACAACTCATTATTGTACTAGTAGGCGTTGATAGTGACAAGCTTTATTGACACTTCGCTTATATAATTCATTAGCCGTAGTATCGCCAGCTTTAAATGCTTACTTAACAGCAAAAAATTTGATAAAATTGATATTTAAAATTTAAATTGATATTAAAATAAATTTAACCACAAATAAACAAAAGTGGGCCGATATTTTCGAAAATTGGTATTAGAGACTACCTTTTACGTTTGAATAACTTTTTCTAGTAACTTATTTCCATATCTTTGCAAATAAATGCACTTTACTCTTGTACCGTTTTAAGTTTTTTCAATTTTCTGAACACCGCGTATAAAATATGTTAAATGTTTCTATCCCAATCTTACTCTAAGAAGTAGCAAATTTTTATCAAGAGTAGCTTTTCGATAAAATCAAAAATAAAAAGTTTTTCCTCTTCAACACCTTTCCGTGGACATATATATATATATATAATATATATATATATATATATATATATATATATATATATATATATATATATATATATATATATATATATATATATATATATATATATATATATATATATATATATATATATATATATATATATATATATATATATATATATATATATATATATATATTATCTTGGGACAATCCACGAAGGCTGAAGCCTAACTACTAACGTACCGTGGGTGTCTTCAGTGTGGTGAAAGGGAGTTTGTTCACACGGGACTTAAATTTTTGGAGATTGGGAGGAGAAGGAAAAACTTCGGCGGGCAGCAGGTTCCATAGTCTTGACACTCTAGGGATGAAGGAACGAAGAAAGCGGGAAGTTCGGGGCCTCTCTAACTGAACTGTAAAAGGATGCATAAAAGTTGCACTACGTGTTGCTCCGTTAGGAGCTGCCAGAGAAGGAATTATACTGGCCAATTCCTCCGAGCAGAAGCCGTGAAAATACCTATAGAAGAGGGACAGATCCCCTACAGCTCGACGGTGGGCAAGAAGAGGAAGCCTTTCTGTGAGCGTTGGATCATTAATAAGACGAACGGCTCTTCGTTGAATGGAGTCCAGAATGCTAAGTGTTGTAGGGGACGCCATTCCCCAGATATGAGAACAATATTCTAAAGAGGGTCTGATTTGGGATATATAGAGAGTGTACAGATTGGAAGAAGAGAAATATTTTTTGGCTCGGAAGAGGAATCCAATCTTTTTTGAAGCTGCCGAAGCTATGGATGAAATGTGTTTGTGCCAGTTGAGGTTATTCTCAAAAGTAACGCCGACAAGATTAAACGACTCTTTGTTCTGCAGAACTTGGCCGCTCATATGTAAGGGATGACCATTTGCAGACTTTTTTCGCGACAGCGAACATGACTGTGTTTTCGAGGCATTAAACTGAACAAGATTTTTGGCGCCCCAATCCAAGATAAGTTTGAGGTCTTGTGAAAGAGATATCTGCATTGCCCTGCGCTTCTTTTCGAAATCAGAAATACACGGTGGCTTAAGAAACTGAATACTAGAGTGGAGGGTACTATCGTCAGCAAAACTATGAATGGAATTGATTGTGGAAGAAAGAAGATCGTTAATGTGTAGAAGAAACAGTGTGGGAGCCAGCACTGAGCCCTGGGGCACCCCAGCATTAATTTGGTAGAAACTGGAGGAATGACCATCTACACTAACAAGAACAAAGCTTAGGTGGAAGACCGTAAGAAGGAAGTTTGTTAAGAAGCCCATCATGCCAGACCTGATCGCAAGCTTTGGATATGTCAAGAGCAACGATCTGGGATTCACCAAGAAACTCAAGGGACTTGTTCCAGTTATGTGAGACAAAGGAAAGAAGATCAGCTGTGGATCTACTGTGACGGAATCCATATTGTCTATCATGTAAGATCTTATGTTTTTCCAGATACTTTGAGATTTGGGAATTAATGAATTTTTCCATTACTTTGCAAACAACTGAAAGAAGAGATATAGGTCTATAGTTAGAAGGGAGACTTTTGGATCCTTTTTTAAAGACAGGTTGCACACGTGCAGCTTTCCAACTCTCCGGGAAAATGCCCGTGTCGTAAGAGATTCCAAAGAGGCGAGTTAAGATGGGTGCAAACTCGGGAGCAAATTTTTTTAAGACGATTGCTGGTATGCCATCCAGCCCAGACGATTTTTTAGTATTAAGAGAAGAAAGAATACGCTTGATCTGTTTGACTTTAAAAATTATATCGGACATTTTATGAGAAACAGGGACAACTGTTGGAAGAGGAAGATTAATAGGAGGATCAAGTGTAGAATTTGCAGCAAATTGTTTGGCAAATAGTTCGGCTTTTCCTTTGGAGGTAGAGACAATTCCATCTTCGGAGATTAGGGGTGGAAAAGAATTTGTACAAAAGTTCTGACTAATATTTTTGGCAAAGGACCAGAAAGCTTTACTGTCATTTGAGCAAGAGAGAACTTTATCTTTTATTCGATTGTTAAAACGGTCTTTTGCTTCTGAGATGTTTGATTATACTGATTTCTCTCTTCGATGCTAGCCTGTCGATTTTCGGGACTGGGGTTTTGAAGAAACTTTTTGTGGGCTTGAATTTTTAAAAGTCTGGCTTTGTCACAGGATTTAGAAAACCACGGTTTGTGATTTGAAGTTATGGGGTTCTTTTTAGTGTGGGGAATATAGGTCTCAATGCCTAGTTGAATTGTTTCCGTAATTTGTTTACATATTTCGGAAGGATCGAAAGTAGAAAAGCAGGTAGGTAGGATCCCAAGGGTAGCTGGCAAAGAAATCTCTCAGACCCTCCCAGTCGGCCGAATTGTAGTGCCAGACGGTTCGTGGCGGCATGCTTTCAGTTGCCTCAAAATGAGTGGAGTATGACACGGTGACCAAACCATGGTCAGAGCGACCAAGGGGAGGAGTTACTGATGCTTGATAGAGTTCGGGGGTGGAAGTAAGAAAGAGATCTAGGGGGTTAGAATTATGGGTGGGAACCATAGGAAAGTAGGTTGGTTCCATAATTAGATTGGTGAGTGAGTTGCTGATTGCGAAATTTTCTGCTGCTCTGCCTTGTATATCAGTTTTTGTAGAGCCTAGCCAAACCTTATTATGAACATTAAAATCCCCGAGGACGATTACTTCGGCCAATGGAAAGTGGGAAATAATATTGTCGATCTTTATTGAAAGGAAATCAAAGAACTCGTCTACTTTATCCCTTGAAAAATCCAAATCCTGAACTTTGTATTTTTTAAAAGCTAATAGCAAAAATATAATTTCCTTAGCTTGTTTATGGCAAAATTTAGTTATAAAAATTCCTGCTAAAACTAAAGTCTGTATAAATTAGGTCAATCAAAACTTAAGCTTACATTTTTGTAGAAATATGTTTTAACTTAATTAAAAAAGCCTTAAGAAAAGAAACTTAATAAAATATTTAACGATTATTACAAAACTTAATTCAAAATATTAATACTTAATAACTCGAAAAAAGAAATTCACTTAAGGTGTGCATAATTATTTTGAAGAAAAGGTTGGGTAAACCGGTTGTATAGGTAACAGGGTTATTTTAAACTATATTTTGTATTCACAGGAATTATATATTATGACAAAATAAATGGTATTTGTAATATTTGGTAATAAGTTCTTGCATGCGTAAATATATATTATAGTTACTGAGGAGGACGAAAAATTTGGCTTAAATCGGTATACACGCCTGGCTAGGCAAGGGCTGGAGTGGCAATTTTAATGCAATGGAGTAGGATACATATCATATGGTCCCAGATTAAAAAGAGAACGACAAGAATCTCCTCTTTTCCCCTTCCATTACCACGACGGACGACGGCGCACAGTGGGGCGAGTGATAGGGTAGGCGGGACATTCATTAATATCTCCGTTTCTACTCGCCCTAGAGTATTGCTTCTGGTGTCATTTTAAAGCAAATCGAATACTCTATTTAACTACAAGATCAGCAATTTTTTTAAGCAATTTTCCCAGTTAAGATATAGCGGGTAGGATGATTTTTAAATGTTTACATTGTACATACATATTATGTATATTTTGCTAAATAGAAAATTGTGGTTTGAACCATGTAATGTAACACATGTTTTAATTTTTTTATCTTTTTAATAAATTAAAGTTCACAAACGCAAAACTAAAACTATAAACAAAAATATATCTAGAAGTAAAAAATTTAAAAAATCGATGTACCTATTTATTTTATTAATGAGAATTGTAAGCTGGAAGAATATATTTCAAAAATCCCAAGTTTTTTTTATGTTTTCATTAGAAGTTCTTTTACTTCTGAAAAGATTGTTTCTAAACGATCGTGATCGTTGTTAAGTGTTGGCCTTATTTTATTAAAAAAAATGTTCATGACTCGATTCCCCACGATTCCCCATAAATTTTATTCCCCAATTTGTCCCCACATATTTATAAAATACCCCACGTTTGGGGAAATTCCCCATAGATTGGCAACACTGCTGTCGATCGTCCCACAAATGCCCTCCTCACAGTATTCCCTTCTACTTGTTGGGCCTAAAGAAGGGGCAAGCGTTTTCTGTCTGTCTTTATTTTGCTCAAGCCTTTGCCTATTAAATTGACATCTCCTTTTATCGCACTGAAAATCTCTGCATGCAAGAAACTGGTTTGCCAGACGTGTATACAATAAATGCTCTAAATACGTAAATTACGTTTTTTGGTGATAGATAATGTGTTAAAAGCAATATGCGAAGATTTTTAAATAGAAGTAATTTTGCCCAAAGAAATGAACTAAAAAGTCAACTTTATACACCATAAAATAACCCTAATTTGAAAGTATAATATACAAAAATAATTAAAAAAGTAATTTTTTTTCTCTACCTACTTGTCCAAAATTAAGCACAATTATAAATAAAATTTTTTAAACAAAGGTTAAAAAGTTAAAACAAAAACAACAAATACGTTTTCTAGGACCAAAAATATAAATTAACCAAACTTAAAAAAATATTATAGTTTATCAAAAGAGAAAACGTCATTTTATTAATAACTTTAAAATGTTACTTGCCTAAAACAAAAGTCTAAAATTTAATAAAGTAAATCAATAAATTTATTACGGCAGCTAAAATGTAGTAGGGTTTTAATTTCTGACAAAGCTACAAATCAACACTCCAAATTTATATTGGATTTCGTAAAAATTAAAAAAATGCTTTCTATTTAGAAAAAATGTCACGTGACACATCAACTCTAAGGAAGAATTGTTACTGTTCCAGGTCTCTTTTTAATAAATATACACATGGAAAATATAGAAAACAGATTTTCTGTATATTGCTGGTATTTTTTTATATTTTTTGGAATTTAAGGCCTGTTTTTTGAGATTAAAAAGTTGCTGTGCTATTATAGCTTAATACCGAATTTGAGTTTCGAACAAAAAAAAAACTTTTGGATACATTCCACTTCTCTTTTTTAATGTGGCTTGTGATAATTTCTTTTTATGTCGGCTGTTATATAATTTTTTTAGTAGTAGTCCCAGTGATAGGTTTAATTAATTCGAGAGTAAAAAGAAACAAAAATTGCGTCCCAGTTACCTTAAAAATTACAGCGGCAATGATATATAACTTTAATTTACGGATAAAAACACGATAAAAAACAAGAACGAATAATTGCTTTGGTGTTGCAAAACACGCAAAAAATGTGATTTGCATTTAGAAATATCTCAACATAAAACTAATTTATTCTCAAAGAGGAAACGTAAAAAAGTTAAATGTTGCCATAACTCAGTGCTACGTTCGGCGACGCAATGCGGACAGTTGAGTGTCTCGAAATCCAAACTCGAAGAGCCACAAATTGCGAGAATTTAAAAATAAGAGCTCCCCAAGCACTCGTAAGATAAATAGATAACAAGAAGGCAGCGGGGCTTTAACTCCCGACACGTAATTGCATTTTTTCGATTTTAAAGATGTTCTTTGACGTCTTTAATTTTGCTTCATTGGCGCCTGGGGTGTCTTTTTGTTTGAACCTCTTCTTTAAGCTTTGTTTTTTTTTTTTTTTTTTAAGTTTTGTAAATGAGTTTTTGTATTTAAAATATTTTTGTTTATTTCTAATAATACAGCAATTTAAATTTAAACAGGTATTTAAATAGAACATTCTAATTACTGCCAAAGCTATTTGTCGAAAAAGATTTGTTTTTTAATTTAATGTTTAAAAGTAAAAGTGACAGACTATCCAATTTTTGACCTGGAGAAATCCTATTTTTATGCGTTTAATAGAGTTTACCAGCACCAATGTTTTTTTTTTTTTAATTATATGTCGTTTGGCACAAATACTATAAGTTTACTTGAGATAAACATCTTTTATACAAAAAAATAATTTAGACTTTATTAAAAAAACAATTTCAATATTGTTTTTCTTTACTGAAATTTAAAAAGCAACTAACTTGAGCTTATTTTGGAACCAATAAGTAACCATTCGATAGATGCTTAAAGCTGTTATTACTTATAATATTCCGATTGCAATTTTATATTAAAATCAGTTCTTATACTTGATTTTGTCTGACTCAAATAATTTAAAAATAATTTTCGAAAGGGGTTATTAATACCTACAAACTTAAATAATTTATTTAGGTACCGATTCGATACCTTTATTTATATATTTATATATTATATATTTTTATTTATTTATTTATTTTTTGTACATTTGGTCGTTTACTCTTTGGTTCATTTGTTTGTTTATTCGTATATAGAATATATATGCATTTAGTTTATTGCAATATATTATTACATTTTTAGCTATATTATCTGTTTCTGTTTTATTTTAATCAATGCCTTAAAAATCTTCTTTTAAAGGACATGGCACACATAACATGGCTCTCAAACAATTTTTTTTTAAATTTATTTTGGTATGGTATGTTGTTTTTTAGATCAAAAGGGACATCTTTTAAATGGGACATTTTTGGGCAGGCCCATAGGGAGGCCCCAAAAAATGACTTAGAAGTTTAAGCTTAACCAATGCTTAACTGTTTTTTAAATCCAATATAAGCACATAAAAAGAGTGAAATTTCGTCTAAATCCAACGGAATAATATTTTATATATTTGTTTAAAGTTGAAATATTTTGATATAACATTTTACACATACAGGGTGGTCCAGTATAGAATAAATAATATGGATTATGCCAACTAAAATGTTAATATCGTGACATACTTGTATATATCTTTAGAAATACATTTCTGACAGTTTATTAAGGTAAATTTAAGTTAAAATATTTTGGTTTATTGTTTTGGGATATTTAAAATTAAAGATTTTTTTTGGTTTGTTTCCACAAGATATTTTGTGACATATAAAGAGGAACATAGTTTTAAAATCTGCACATTTTTCTGGCAATTTTTAACGGAGGTATAATAAACTTAAGCTACCCATAACTAAAATAAATGTCATGTACACCTACAGGGTAAAGTATCTAGAAAGTTTCATTTACCATGCCTCCTGGATTTACTTATATTTTTAGAACACCTCGTTTTAAAATTGCTTGCCGCGCAAAAAATGCTGGTGTAAAATTACTGCTTATTAATAATTTAGTATTGTTCATTTAATTATTTATTAATTATATAAATTAATAATTAGCTTAAAATTTCAATAACGCAAAATTAGCTCGCTTTTTGACTTGAAGCACAAGAAACTGGCAAGAGTAAAAAGTCTGAAGATATATAAAAAAAGATCATAAAATTAACATATTACTTGGAATCAACATGTTTATTTCTTCGATACTGGAGCACTCTTTATGCGTTGTATAGCAAATCACATTTTCTAACTCTATGCAAGTAGGTATGTAAATTATTTTTTGTTGGATTAAGCTTATCAGTCAGGCTTTTTAGGTGTTTAAATTAGTATTAAGGAACAGGGAAGTTTTAGCTTCTCAGTGATTTTTGGGCCACCCTGTAGGTCTGCACAAGAATATTCTATTAAAAAGATTTTTTTATTAACTTTAAAAACAACATCCTCAAATTTTAAAAAATCGTTCAAAAGCCAGAATCCCATGTTATATGTGCCTTATTATTTAGTTACTTTATTAGTTACTTAATTATTTCAAAAAGCAGCAATTATTGACGTATAGTATTATTTACATTTTCGATGTAAGAGTTGAAACTTGGTCAAACATACAGAGCGTTCTGTTTAAAAAAAAATGTACCCACAAGTACGAGTTATCCTAAAAATATAGGTAAATCCAGGAGACATGGTGAATGAAACCTCCTGGATACTTTACGCTGTAGGTGTACACGAAAATTATTTTAGTTATGGGTAGCTTAATTTTTATTATACCACTGTTAAAAAATTGCCAAAAAAATGTACAGATTTTAAAACTATGTACTTCTTTATATGTCACAAAATATCTTGTGAGAACAAACAAAAAAAAACTTTAAATTCAAATATCCCTGTATATTTAGGACAATAAACGAAAATATTTTAACTTTAATTTACCTTAATAAACTGTCAGAAATGTATAATTTCTAACAATATATACAAGTATATTACGATATTAACATTTCAGTTGGCATAATCCATATTATTTATTCGATACTAGAGCACTTTGTAAAAAAAAATATAAAATATTATCCCGTTTGATTAAGACTAAATTTTACTCTTTTTATGCGTTTATATTGGAATTAATAAACAGTTAAGCTGCAACTTTTCAGTGATTTTTTTGGGCCACCCTATAGGCCTGCATAAAAATGTCCCATTTAAAAGATGTTTCTATTGATCTAAGAAACAACATACTTACTATTAAAAAAAAATCGTTTAAGAGCCAGAATCCCATGTTATGTGTGTCATGGCCTTTGTTTAAATTTTTCTATTACAAATATATTGCTTGTATGCAGTAAATGTTTGTTTTGTAGTCAAGTTTCTGGCAATATTCAAAAGTGTCCAGGACAATTTATTACAAAAATCATTTAATATTTATTATTTGTCAAACGTTTTTAGGTAATTGAGTAAAATTTTTATTTAGGTTATATAAAATAGGCGTGTTTAAACTAAACATTTTACTTTATTAATACTAATTTTCGTTTTGGAATGAGCTTTTCGGAAAATTACATTGAAAAATTGAATAAAAGCCATTTTTGGTAACAAAGTAACAGTAGTATCAATGTTATTAAATATCGATATGGTTACTTTAATTAGGCACCTCCTTGAAAGCAATCCATGCAATAAATCACTAAATTCTACGAAATTTAAAACACTAAAAAAAATAAAAGCAATGTCTTTATTTTAAGCTGTTTACTACAAGTAAAGTTTAAAATTTAAAAAAATTGTTTGCATAAATTATTCGATTTTTGTGTGCAAACTACCTATAATACTAATTATTACTATAAAAAAGGTCTTTTTAATGGTGCTCAAATCAGCCCAAGGTAAAACGTGAAGATGGATCTTACTTACATTTTAGACCTCTCCTTAGACGGATTTGCAAAATACGCCCCAAAGATATCTTGTGCTCATTTTGGGACACGCTATCTAAAGGACGCAAAATCTGTAAAAATTTAGTAAAATACAATCTACAATAGATCTACTTTATATCTTAAAAAATAATTCAACTAAATATGGTCGTTATTGGTAATGTAATCTCCTTAACATTTTTAGTTGTATTAAAATAAAACATTAATTATACATTTATTTAAAATTATTTAAAATTATATAAACATAAGTTTGTTTTGTACTTTATTTATATCCTTATTCGATTTATGCAATAAAATTTTATGTGTTAAAAAATCTTACTCGTCAAATTTAAGGACTATATAACGTTTTTTGGAAAAAGCGCTTTTATTTGAAATTGACGTCTTTGGAATTTTCTCTTTTCAAAATGATATATTCTCCTTAAGCAAACTAAAGCCCAATCGAGCTAAACAAACAATACCCCTCTTTATCCCACAATTGTTACGAAAGATATTTAAAAGAAATACCCCGAAAGCTGGGGCTTGATTAAACTCTGTTATACTGCAGTGACACTTGCTATGATTGATGTTTCAAATAAACAAACGTTCTCGCGTAAAGGCGAGAATAAAATAGGAAAAAATATATTAGATGCAAAAGCAATAAAGAACAGAAATCTTTTATTAAAACTTTTTGTGGCTTACTGTTTTTTAATAAAAGAGCACGCGTTGTTTTTTGGAACGACTACGAGCTGCTGACGTGAATGACAATGGCGAGCATGGCGATACAAATTTAATGAAAAACGTTATTTTTAATGTTAGTTTTTTAAGGTATTTTAATTGAATTTTTCGTGCTAAGTATTTAAAAGGCTTGCTTTATAAAACCAGCATTACAATTGGGCAGTGAAATTTTTTGTAAAAGAAATATAATATATATTAAAGGTACACAAATTGGGAATGTAAATGCATATATTATATATATATATATATATATATATATATATATATATATATATATATATATATATATATATATATATATATATATATATATATATATATATATATATATATATATATATATATATATATATATATATATATATATATATATATATATATATATATATATATATATACAGTATGTCCACTGGAAAAGGTGTTGAATAGGAAAAACTTTCCTATTAAAAAATTTTGCTACTTCTTAGGGTAAGATTGGGACAGAAACATTTAACAAATTTTATACGCGGTGTTCAGAAAATTGAAAAAACTTAAAATGGTACAACAGTGAAGTGCATTTATTTGAGAAGATATGGAAATAAGTTACTAGGAAAAGTTATTCAAAATTAAGAGGTAATCTTTAATACCAATTTTTAAAAAAATCGGCCTACCTTTATTAATTTGTCATGAAAATTATTTTAATATCAATTAACTAATTACAAATTCATTTTTGTACTAGTAGGCGTTGATAGTGACAAGTTTTATTGACACTTCGCTTTTATAATTCATTAGCCGTAGTATCGTCAGCTTTGAATGCTTCCTTTACAACAAAAAAATTGATAAAATTGATATTAAAAATAAATTTTATCACAAATAAATTAAAGTAGGCCGATTTTTTCGAAAATTGGTATTAGAGACTACCTTTTAATTTTGAAGCAACTTTTCCTTGTAACTTTTTTCCATATATATAAAAGGCCAAAAAACGACTGTTTGCTCTTGTTTCATTTTGAAATGAACTTTTTTCGTATTTTTGAGATATATCATTTGTATAATATATATATTATATTATATATTATATATTATATTTTTAATATATATATATATATATATATATATATATATATATATATATATATATATATATATATATATATATATATATATATATATATATATATATATATATATATATATATATATATATATATAAAAACAGGGTGATTCCTAAGTTGCGTTTTTTTTCAAGTGTTTATAAAACTCGTTAAAAAAAGCCACTTTTTTATTTTTTTACTTTAAAATAACATACCTACATGTATTTAATTGAAAGTGTTTCAGTTTTAGACACAAAGTACCTTTTTAAAAATAAATATTTTATAAGGTTACCCTATACAGGGTCAAAAAAAACTTACATCATATGTAACCAAATTTTAATAGCCTTATTTGGATTTTGTATAAATACGCACATTTAACATGCTGCTACTTAAAAAAAAATGTCCGTAAAAAGGCATTGTCAAAACTGAGAAGTTTTCTGTTGGTTACTTTTAGTCTTATTTTATAACGGTGGTGCACAAGTTTCAAATGTATTTAATTTGTTTATACACCAAATAAATTACCAGTTTTTAAGAAAAAAAAACTCTAGACTTACCAAACTAGCCGATTTAAAAAATTTCGACCCCATCTGAAAGCTTGATGCAAAAACTACTTCATCGATCGGCTCCCAAATTTTTTAGACTATTTTAAAACAATAAAGTTTTTTATACTTAATATAAAAAGCAAAGGTGTAAGCAGAAGGGTTTAAAAATCTGGAAACAAACTAGTTTTAATATATTTTTTTTGTAATTTTTTGCTAAATGACAACAGATTTTTTAACATTGCTTACCAATTATATCTTACATAATATTTAATTACTAAACTTTATCGTTCCATGTAGTTTCCTCTGCAATCAAAATTTATTGGGTTATTGACGAGAAAAATACAAAAAATGTTGAATTCCACGTTTCATGAAGTTTTCTGTGCAATCAAAATTTGTTAATTTATAGCCGAGAAAAGTACAAAAAATTTTTTTTTTTGTAAAAATTTCACATTTCGATTTCTCACGCCTTAAGCTACACTTTTTCGCCAGGAAATAATCAACACTATTGTTCCACGAGTCATTCCGCACATATTTCCGTAAAAATATTTGATTTTAAAATGTCAATTTTAAAACAGATCCCGCCTGGACTATTATATAAATTATAAAATCAGTAGATTATAAAACAGTGTTGCGCCTTTGCATCTTATTACTGAATGTACTTAGTTCCCAATACACAGGGTCAACATGGAACAATGTGCTACCATCTTAACCTAATTAGTTTGTTTTATCTTTAAATCTCTTGCCTCGTAGGTCTTACTGATAGTATCTCTTTTTTTAGTCCTAGGCCCGTTGCATCCTACTACTACCTAACTAACTGCCAACTAACCAAAATTAACTAAAACTATCCCTGTCTCTTTCGCTCTACGTGCCTGATTGGTTAGCGGAGAGGGGTATGTCCCACGCTCTTCGTGTTGATTGGTGAACTTGGCACATACTTCTCCCCGCCAACTAATCAGGCACATAAAGCTAGAGAAAAGGGGTTATACTGCTATTATCTTTTTCTCTTACACACAGAGTTTATTTCTTATTGATGTTTGTTTTTTATCTTGGTAATCATGCAGTATAAATCGGTCGCATTGTTTTTACCAGACGAGGCAAGAATTCATTTTTATTTGAAATCATTGTTAAATCGCGATAATGGCACAATCCAAAAACAATGAATACGTGGATATTTTCCTCATTTATGGAGAGTTTCGTTAATCTACGACTGTCTCTTCGAGATTGTTTCGGGCCCATTCTGAACACAGGTACTCGGGTAATTGCAAGTCAGGTCAGTTTAAGTCAAAAAAAGTGTGGACAATATTGCGGGAAAATCACGTTCAACGTATCCAAGCACCACAGCCCGAAGACTTCTTGGAAGGTGACAACTTACTTAAGACAAGACCGTATTTGACACACTAAATGAATGTAAGTTCCTTATTTTTTAGTATTTTAAAAAAATATAAATAAAAAAGTTGTTTATTTTAATCAAGTTAACAAAATGCGTGAACTTAGGAGTCACCCTGTATAAATATATATATATATATATATATATATATATATATATATATATATTTTATATATATATATATATATATTAGCAATTAGATATCTAGAGGTAAGTTATTTATGTATGTCATAGACGAGCTAACCTTATATTATTTTATTGAATAATCGCACCGTAAAGCTACACCAAATTTAAAATA
The DNA here is from genome assembly GCA_019359885.1 of Listronotus oregonensis. Taxonomy (NCBI): domain Eukaryota; kingdom Metazoa; phylum Arthropoda; class Insecta; order Coleoptera; family Curculionidae; genus Listronotus; species Listronotus oregonensis. The sequence continues at coordinate 89,072 of JAHBCN010002127.1, forward strand.
TATGTTTAAAATCCTTCCAAGACCAAAACCTAATTATCTTTTAAATAAAGTTTTACATTTGGTAGACATGCTTTATATTCCGTGACTTTATTTACCCGTTTCAAAGTTTTGACATGATTATTGTATAAAACATAATTCACTCCTTGACATTGTTTCAAAGGTGTAGACGCGAACTGACAAACTTTGTAATATAATTTTAATATAAAATTTAAAGCTTAAGCTCTGTTTGCACGATTCTTGGAAAATTTTGTTTTAATCTCGTAGCAAGATTATGAAGCACATAACTCGTTTTCGGGAACCAAGCGTAACTTTTCCAATTACACTGTTTACAAAGTAACCAATTTAGATAATCTGTTTGCTTTTAACGATTCAAACAAGAGGTTTGGTATTTCTAGTACCTTTTATTAGTTTCGTTTAACATAATTTAGGGCACGAGTAGTTTGAACTAGGGCATTATTTAAGTTTTAAATTAAATTTTATCTAAAAGCAAATATTTTTAGATAGGTGAAAAATTTAGTTTACATACGTAAAGCATAACTAAAAAAGATTTAAATTATTTTAATAACTGGTGACTGATCTAAAAAAAAAGTGGGATACGCAAGTTTATTAAATGATCAAATGTATTCATGGGAAAAAAAAACCTAAGTTAAAAAGTCTACAATTTCGTTTTAATAGTTTACTAGCACCATCAAATAGTTTTAATGCGTGTATTATGAAAGGTGTTTACATTGCCGTTAAAAAATAATTTAATTTAATGAACTTGCCCTAGCTTGTACAATACGTTTGTTATTATATCCTGAAATTTCTAAAGCTGAATAGATGGTGATGCGTTTAGCTATTGTGTTGTTTTTTCTCAGGAATATTATTAGGATCGTTTTGGTGTATTTAAAAAGCTGTAAATGATGGAAGCAGTACTTGCTAAAAGGGGTGAGTTAGTGCTAACTGATACGTATAATTTACCATAACAATGGAAAATATGTATTTATAATTTGCATATAAGGGTAAATCCCAAACACCAAATGAGAGGACAATAGTATATTATTTAAAAAAAAAGCTTTTAACATTTATAACTTTTCTATTTCAACAGATATCTTCAAACAGTGTAACATGTAATTATAAACTTGAAAAAGAATGTTGTCCTAATTAATGTCAAAAATTCTTACCCTTCAGCCAGAAAATCGACTTTAAACTTTTTATGCGTTTTTAAAGTTATAAAGGAAATGAATGTTTCAGTTCCCTCTAGCGGAATAAAAAATAACCAATTTGTTCCTAGAATTGTAGAGTCAACCAAACTTATTTCTTGTACCAAATATCAACTTAATCGGTTAAAGATTAAAATAAATATGAAGTTAGGGTCGACCCTGTAAAGCCATAAGTAATATGACCATAAAAGTATTTGCGTCTTTCATTAAACATTGTTATCCTATTAATGAAAATTCCACCTACCCGTTATCGAAATGTAGGTTGTGCTGTTAATTGATCTTAAAACTTAGAGATTGTGGGGATTGATTTTACCTTTAAATAAAACAAAATGTAATTTGTGTTAGTTATTTATTTTAATTTCGTTACTATGATAAGCTAAAATACTGTAGAATTACGTATCAGCAACCAACATTTTGAATTTTTGAAACTTTATTGTACATTGTTTAAAACAACCTAAAATTATTTATTTATATATCTTTTTATTTTTTAGTACCTATGGAGGAAGCTCATGGTGTATTGGGAAAGAAGAAGGGATTACCCTGTAACATAACGCCTAGAGATAGAGACGACGCTGTAGCGATGGTGCTGTGGTTTAAAGAAAGTATAGGGGAACCACTTTACAGGTAAGAAAATAAAATTTAAAGAAAAATAAATTATGGCATAATGCTGTATGCTCTGGTGTAATCAAAAATATGTAGCTTGTAAAGCTTAAATACATGGTAACTTCTATGCTTAAATTGATGCTGCAGGTTAAGCGCTGGTTTAAACAAAGAAAAATTTAAGTAGATGTTATTAAGCATATTTTTGTAGATATAGGCCGTTTTAATTGTTAGGATGAGCAATTGTAATTTTTTAAACTAACGAAGATTACATGAGGGCCTCATAAGTACTATTAATTACGGCAATTTTGCTATCACGGCAAAACAAGCCGAGTTGACCAGACAGGCATTATAAGTAAGAAAAAGTAAATAATTTTGTAACTAACCATAGAAATCATGGAAAAAACGGACACTACATTATGTAATTATATCTACGGACAGGCTCAAAAACTTAACGATTAATCATGCTTACAGGTAAGTCGATTAATCTTCTTATTACACTAAATCAAATATCTTACGACTATGAAAACCAGAATTTTTTTGGACTTAGCCTATTTAGCTGCGGTAATTAGTTAACCGTCTAAACTGAAAATAATTATTTCGTACCCTCATAAAAAAGTTGCTTTTAACTAGGAAAATGGATAATATCAGATCATTTACTACTAGCAAAAAAAACTAACCCTGAGTGAAAGGCCTAAATTAATTTAAAGCAATTATGAAAAAAAAGTTCCCCTTTCAAATAAATAGTATTTGAAGTAAAATGGTATTTATTCTATACTAGTTTTAATTTTTATAATATATATATATATATTATATATATTATATATTATATAATTATTATATATATAATATATATATATATATATATTATATTTATATATATATATATATATATATATATATATATAATATATATATATATATTATTATTTTTATATATATATATATATATATATATATATATATATATATATATATATATATATATGTATTTATAAACGATATGACTTGTGTCTATTAGTAATATGGTATATGATTTTTTTATAAACATTGGCAACTTAGATAAATAAAATAAATCCTGTTTTCTATAACTGTATTTGAACTGATTTTCAATGGTAAAACACAAAGTAATTTGTTTCATTTATCTATGTTTAAATTTTCTATCACAAAGTAAAGAACTACTTAATACAGTACTTGACACATCTGATCAATTAACTTTTTGTGGGGTCAGACATAGGTCAAGAACTAAATGAATAAAAAAAACAAATGTTAAGGCTTTCATTAATTTTAATTTTCCCAAGTTGAATTTTTACTAAGGAAAGAGAAATCCTAATCCCCAGTCCAAGATAGTTAATTTTCTTAAAATTTTCCATAGCATTACATGCAAAGAAAGTGCTGTTTTTGGCAAATCTATTTGGTCTTAGTTTTAATCCTTCAGACTTTCCTACTTAAATTAGACCCAAAGTGCACTTTAGGTCTGTCAAGAAGCCAATTTGTACCCCGAATATAATCGGTTTGTTTGCCGTGGGAAAATCCCACCTGCAAGTTTTCCCGAGATAAACGAGGGAACAACCGACATAGGTTTCCCGGTTTGCCGTATTTGGACAAGGGAATATAAACCTCAGTGTTTTGTTTTGTTTGCTCATTGATGTGTAGTATTTTCTGCTATGGTAGTGTTTTTATTGCATTTAATTTTAAGCAAAAAAAACACAAAAGGCAATTCTGGAAACATTCTAAGAGTTACGAGCTACTAAAAATGCTAAAAACGAAAATAGGACATAATGTATATTACTTTTTTATTTAGAAATCGCACGTGTGTGTTTCGGTGTATTTTTGGATTACAGCGATCCCTAGACAACAGAACTTTAATTTGTGAGGTAAAATAAGACTCATCTAGTTTTATAATGCAAAAGAATGTACAAAATGTTGAGTGGTTGACCGATTTTTTTTTTGGTTTATTTACTAAAAAAAAACTTATTGCGATATGTCTTGAAACTAATCATATATGTATATTATTATTTTTAAATGTCTATATGTGTTAAAGTCCTTAATGTTCCACATCCAATTAAAATTAATTAAATAATTTTTGTTATAAAAAAGTAATATAAATTATAACTAATTTTTATATTTAAGTTTACACTTTGAGATTGGCTGTATGGCTAAAACCAAAACAAAAAAATACTAAAAATTAATTATATTATATATATATATATATATATATATATATATATATATATATATATATATATATATATATAATAAATATATTATATAAACAATTCTTTAAAATTTGCCGTAAGACGCAATGCTAATTGTCCGTACCAAAAATATCAATATTAAGACTTAGAAATCATTAAACGAGGTAAGTTAAATGTAAAGTGGAAAAAAAGACAATCTAACTGTTGTGTATCATTACAACATTTGTTGGGTTACTAATAAACCCCATAGAGTGTTACACATTTTTAAATCAATAACGGCCATTTAATTACTATTGCATTCCTTTTCTTAAACGCTTGTTACAACCTGTGGGGTTTATCAGTAAATAACAAATTGTGGGATTGTTCTTTCTTAACACTTTACATTTTATTCACCTTGTTGGATAATTTCTAAGTGGTGACATAAATATTTTTGGTATAGACAATTAGCATTGCGTCTTATGGCAGAAATTTCAAGATAATTCGTGTTTTGTCCATAAGTCTATATATGTCTTAGTCAAAGGTCGATATGCAGTCTCTTCGCGGAATGACTGGTTATCCTAACCCCGAAATAAATTCTAATTTTGGCCTTTGACTAAAGTAATTTTAGTCAAACTTAGAAGTTCATAACTTTTCAGTCAAACGTCGAAAGTAAAATAATCCGTTTCGGGCTTTGCCTAGTCGATTCTACCTCTTCCTAATTGAAGTTTGACTGGGCAAACCCTGATTTCATTAAATTGAGTTTTGACGTTTGCCTGACCAAATTAGCTTTTCCTAGGTTTGACAAAAATTCTTTAGTCAGAGGCCGAAAAACTTCTTTTGTATGGGCTTTGACTAAGACTTCAAGTTAGACCTGAGGATTGACTAGTCAAACCTAGAAACGCCGGAGCTTCGAGGATTGACTGTAACATATATATAATTTTCCAAAAGAAATCATTCAAATACTCTTTGAGTGTTAATTTTAAAATCTGATAATACTTTGTATCATTCAAAGTATCAAAAAAAAAGAAACCATACAGGTTGTCCCACTAAGGGTGGCGAGGTACGTTATTACGGAAACCATAGATCCTAGAGCCTCGAGGAAAAAAATTTAATTACTAAATCGGCCAAAGAAAATTAAACGAAAATATTTTAAAGCTTCTAGAATGGCCCCTAGATGGTGTAACTACTAAGACAAAACAAAAAATTTGAATTTTCTTTAAAATTGTTTCATTAAGGTACTATTTTGAGAACGGGAATAAAAAGTTCATCCAATTCTGCGTCAGTTTACTTTCAAATTTTTTTTCGTTTCTCTGATAATAAGGGTGGGGGAAGCTGGTAAATAAATTATTTTTAAAATTGCTGTAACTTCCCTACCCATTATCCAAATTAACTCAACTTGAGTTCGTTTGATAGAGAATCTTAAGCTTATTAAAATATTTATTTTAGTGATGGCCGCTAGTTCTTATCTTTTTTTTCCAGAGGGCGCTGTTTGTAAAAGTTTCAGTTTTTTTAAATTTTCTTAAAAAAATTAAATGGTACGGCTTACTTTTTTTACGGCAGTTTTAAAGAGTATAAAAATGGCTAAATTTTGGCGAAAACCGCGTTCTGATATCTTAGCCATTAAACAAATGCTTTTTTCTGCGTAAAGTCTTAGCTAAGTAGGCCTTGAAAACAATAAATTACTTTTATTTTTCTTTAAATTTTTATTTTTATTCCAAACATAAAGAAATAAAATTAATACTTTATTTAGCAAAAACCATTCCTTACTTTGATCCAGATTGCCATGGAAACAAAATTTCGTCAATCTAGCAACCCATTGATTATTTAACACTTTCTACAACTAGTTTAGGATTTGTCCAGATTTGTAATTTTCTTTTTTAATTGTTAATTATCTGAATTAATAAAAATGTCTTATTCCACTGCGGAAGCCTATGACATGTTAGCCGTTTATTTCCAGTGTTTTGAAAATGCTTGTTTAGCTGAACGAGAATATGCTGCTAACTATCCCGATAGAAGGCATTTTGGAAGAAAAGTATTTACCCGTTTGACTAGATGTTTGCGCTAAACAGGACGGGTGCATCCTATTCCAGCGCCTAGAAGATATCGGCGAATTTGAAAAGACAATATTATCAATGTACTTGCATATGTTCAGATCAATCCACATGTAAGCACCAGAATAATAGCTTTGGATTTAGGAATTAGTAAAACGTCGGTGCATCTAATTTTAATAGACCATAAACTACACCCAGATCATATTGTATTGCATCAGGCTCTTTCGGAAACTGATTTTGACAGAAGATTAGACCACTGTTACTGGTTAAGAACTATGGTCGACGAATATACCCATTTTTTGTCCCGCATACTATGTACTGATGAACGTACGTTCACGAGCACTGGAGGTGTCAATTTGCATAATATGCATTATTGGTCGGTAGATAATCCTCACTGGATGCGTAAAGCAGATCATCAAAATCGATGGAGTGTGAATGTGTGGTGTGGCATTTTGGGTAACCGTTTATTTTCGATGGTTTTTGAAACAAAGAGATTTATTTGAACTTTTTAACAAACGTCTTACCGGCTCTTTTAGAAAACGTTCCTCTACAAACAAGAATAAACATGTGGTTTCACCATCTCAGAGAGTTCGTAACTTATTAGACCAGAATCACAAAAACCGTTGGATAGGAAGGGAAAGTTTGTTTCCATGGCCAGCTAGATCCCCAGACCTTACTGTGCTCGATTTTTATTTATGGGGAAGAGTAAAAGACATTGTTTTTCAGACACATCCTACTACCCCAGAAAATATGATTGAAAGGATTCAAAATGCTATTACTCAAATTCCAAGACCTGTAATTGAAACAACCGTATTAAGCACCCACCGTAGGCTAAAGCGTTGCATTGAAGATAATGGAAAGCATTTTGAACATTTGTAAAGACATTTCGGTTCTGTTCTCTTTTTAAACACTAATGTGTTTTATCATAATTTCTGTTTAATAGAGTTAGTGTTCCAATAGTGTTCTTATTTCATCTTGCTGTTAGCACGTTTGCTTTTAAATGCGGTAAGTTTTAAATTAAAATAAAAGAATTTTATTGTTTTCAAGGCCTACTTAGCTAAGACATTACGCAGAAAAAAGCATTTGTTTAATGGCTAACATTAATTTTTGAAGAAAAAATAAGTTATTTGAAAATAACTCGAAAACGAATAAAGATATCAGAACGCGGTTTTCGCCAAAATTTAGCCATTTCTATACTCTTTAAAACTGCCGTAAAAAAAGTATGCCGTACCATTTAATTTTTTTATGAAAATTTGAAAAAACTGAAACTTCTACGAACAGCGCCCTCTGGAAAAAAAGGTAAGAACTAGCGGCCATCACTAAAATATTTTTTTTAATAAGCTTAAGATTCTCTGTCAAACGAATTAAAGTTGAGTAAATTTGAATAATGGGTACGGAAGTTAAAGCAATTTTAAAAATAATTTATTTACCAGCTCCCCCCACCCTTATTATCAGAGATACAAAAAAAATCTTAAAAGCAAACTGACACAGAATTGGATAAGCTTTTTATTCCCGTTCTCAAAATAGTACTTAATGAAACAATTTTTTAAAAAAATTCAAATTTTTTGTTTTGTCTTAGCAGTTACCCATCTAGCGGCCATTCTAGAAGCTTTAAAATATTTTCTTTTAATTTCCTTTGGCCGATTTAGTAGTCAATTTTTTTTCCCCGAGGCTCTAGGGCCTATGGTTTCCGTAATAACGTACCTCGCCACCCTTAGTGGGACACCCTGTATATTTTGTTTTTATAACTACCGGCCCACACTTTAAAACTAAATATCACTTGTGATCGAATTTCTCGTAATTTTCTGGAGCCTTTTATTCCTTGATTAGGTTGTTTGATTGAATATTTTATTATTTGTAAAAGTGATTTTCTCGGTTCAAATTACATTTTTGAACTAATTAAAACTTAAGTGTATTTACTTTAATTCCATAAAACAACATACAAAATCAAGTGTACTTTTTCTGATAAAGTTAAGGTTTTAATTTGGCCGTACAAACGATCCCATTTCAGAAATCGATCTCTGATACCTTTTCTTTAAATTTATGTTTCTCTTTTTTTGTAATCGTTGGTTATTCTAACCAAAGATAATCGAAATGGGATTGTTTATTATTTTGATAGCATTTCCGTAGACGCGCCCTTGATCGATTTCGATTAGGGAAGGTACATAATACATTAGTCTTGCAGCCAAAAATAATGTTGGTTTGTTAGGGTTCTAATGGGCATCGGTAGCGATACAGTAAGGCTTTTTTATTAAGAATACTTGCTCGAGTAACAAATGTTTTTTATTTAAAATAAAACATGAATTTAAAGAGTTTAAAATAAAGTGGTTTAGTAGTTATTAATACACAGTGAGGACATAAAGTCCGTCGCCCCCTTTAACTTTTGAACCGTTGGGTATATTGCGATGAAATTTGGCGCGGTGTTATATCAGACAATTTTCTATTTTTTTAGTTGAAAATGCCAACTTTACATGTCAAAATGACAGCTGGGTATGGTTTCGCATTATTTTCTTAAATGGAATAGTGGGTCATGCGACACCTCATTTTGAAGGTATTTTTATATTCAATTCAACCTGCGATTTTGAAAACATTTAATTCATTTATTTTGAAATGGCGACCAGTTTTAAATTTGAACTCCTTATTACGTATCTTCGGAAGGTAGGTAAGTATTTTTTATCTTCACATGCAATAATTAATTAGTTAGTGCTATGGTTACCTGATATTTGTCATTCTACAACGTGTATGTCAAGTTGTTTCAAAACTTTCAAAAATATCATTGAATTGAAATGGCGCGTCCGTTAGAAGAAAAAATTGAAGCAGTTATCATCTTTGGCGAGGCTAATCGGAATTATCATAATGCAGTTTGCATCTTCAATGAACGCTTTCCCGGACGGCCAATATGCAGAAAATACTTTCAGAAGCTTATGTCAAAGTTTCAAGTATTAGGCACGGTAAAAGATGCCCCAAGATCTGAAAGGCCCAAAATTCCCGAAGATGTTAAAGTGCAGGTCCTAACTGAAATGGTAGTTTCTCCCCAGCAAAATACTACGGACGTAGCTGACACATGCAATATTTCACGTTTTTCCGTTAAGAAACTATTTACGCTACACTCGACAGGTCGCCTTCATAGGTCGGGGGAAAGGACGCGGAGCCGCATTAAAAAATATTATATTTTATTTAGTTTCTTCCACAAAATAAAACCCGCTTCTTCCAAATCCGATGTATCGATGCGATGCTGTTTTCGATTGCATAGTACGGCGCGGCGCGGCGGGTGGATAAAGAGTATATGAATATTTGTTTTTGTAAACATGTAATGTAATTAATAATTATTATACCATTGGCTAAATATTTGGATGGCGTAAAAAACACAATTATTTGGAAGAAATTTTCTAAACAAAAAATATTGGCTAATTTATTCGTTTTGCTTCTGTTTTGCTACATTTTCCGATATTTATCTAAAACTTTAAATTTTAAAATATCATAAATTTTTTTATGTGACTAACCCGAATGTATATTA
>JAHBCN010002127.1:98635-154718 GCA_019359885.1 Listronotus oregonensis
CCCGTCTTGTGGAATGAAAATTTTAAAAATATTTTTTTTTCAACTCTGAAAAAGGGGATACGTGCATATCCCATTATTTTTCCCAGCTTTCCCCGTGCCATTTTCCCCTTTTAAAAAAAATTTTTAATATGCTTTTTTAAAATACCCCTTTTTTTGATTAAAAGGGGGGCAATATTAAATAGACATTTTTTCCAACAAAATTAACAACTCATGTGACGAAATTTGGTTAAAAACAATTTTGGTTTCCGGGGAAAAACGATACATCTTGATTTTGCATGTTTAATTCTTAAATGGTGAAAGAAATTTGTTTAGAATTGTCTGTATTGAAAAAAGCAAAAAAATAAGGGTTTTTTTTTTTAAATAAATAAGTTTGACCTCCCCGAAATCCCAACCCCTCTGAAAAAAAAAATTTTTCCCCAAAAGTTTAAAAAACCCTTTGACTTTAAATTTAATTTTTTTTAAGTACGAAAAAAAGGGGAAATTTGGGTGGGTAACATTCGGGAATCCCCCTTTTCCCTAAAATATAGATTTTAAAATTTTTTTTAAAATTGTTTTATTAAAATTTTTTAACCAAAAAAAAGAAAAAAAATAAATAATTTTTTTTTTATAGGTGGATGCTTGGACGAGTTTTTTTCTTCAGTTTTTTTTGGGATTTTAGGGGGAATTTTAGTTGAAGTAAAAAAAAGCAAAAAAAAGCTTTTAAAAGACTATCTACCAAATCTACGCTTTTTAAAATCTAAAATCCAAAATAAATTTTTTTTGGTTTTTTAAAAAATAAATTTTTTTCCATCGGTTTTTTTGGGTTTTTTAAATTTTCCCTTTTTTTGTCAAAATTTTTTAAAACCCGTTTTGGAAAAATTTTTAATGCAAAAGTTTTTTAAAATTTTTTCCCCCAAAAAAATTTTACAGAGTTTTTAAACAACAAAAAACCCATCTATTTACATTTTATCTTATGTTTTTTGGAAAACCCCATAACGGGGGTTTTTTATAAAATCTATTTATAATTAAGACCTACAACCAGTTTTTTTAATGTGGAATTAAACGATCTTATAAAAAATTTTTTAAACCCTCCCCCCCAAGATGTAAAAAAGATTCCGTTTTCAGCTTTTAATCTAAAAAAAAAGGGAAATTAAAAAAATGATTTTTGACCACAAAATTTTTTGGGGTTTGTAAAATTCCATTGGTGTTTACGGATATTTATTGATATACCTACATTTTTTTATTTTCAATATTTAATGGGTTTTACTTTTTAAAAAAAATGCTTTTTTTATTTAAATTTTTTGCCCTATAAATCAGGTTACTGTTGCTTTATATACATAAAAAATTTATTTATAAAAAAAAGGGGAAAAAATTTATTGAATTATTTAATTCCAAAAAAAAAATAAATATTATTGCTAAAATTTTTTTCATTTTTATATTTTTTTAAAAATATTTAAAAAATTTTTTTTAAGGACCTTTTTTAAATTTTTTATCTTCTATTTTCAGTAAAAAAAAATTTAAAAAAAAAAAATATTTTTTAAAAAACAAATTATATAAAAAAAAAAGGTTTTAAAAAAGAATTTTTACCAAAAGGGGTTTTTAAAAAAAATATTTCAAAAGAATTTTTTTAAAAACTAATAAAAAAATATCTAAAAGAGGGGCTTTTTTTTTGAAAGTTTAAAAAAGTTATGATTTGAAAAGCTTTTTTTGGGAAAAAAGAATTTTTTATTCCAAACCCCCTTTTTAATGCACCCTTTTTAAAAGGGTTTTATGCGTATCAAAACCCAAAAAATATATTTTGATATCAAAAAAGGAAAAAATTTTAATATTTCGGTTTTCCCCCAAAGTAAAAAATTTTAAAAATTAAACCCCTTTTTAAAATTTTTTTTAATTTATTTTTTACGTTTTCGATATAATTTAATTTTATAGGGGGGGACTGGATATGTAACAATAATAAAAAAAATTTTAAAAAACATTTTTTTTTAAAATTAAAAAGGGGTTTTTTTAAGGAAGCCCCCTTTTTTTTTATTTTTGGGTTAACCAGGGGGGCTAAAAATTTTTTTTTTTAATAAACCTTGTTTATTTTTTTGGGCCCTAAAATAGCCTTAAAATTATCTGAAATTTTTGCCCACAATTTGACATTTGCCTAAAAAGGCTTAAAAAAAACATTTTAAAAAAATTTAGTAAAATTTTTCCAGCAAAAAAACCCCTTTTAATTCAAATTCTAAGATTAGGAAAGGAAAGGGGGTACGGGTTGTTTTTGTTTTTAACCCCGGGTTTAAAGTCAGTCGGGGGTTTTAACTGGATTTTATATTTTTAAAAAAATTTTAAATTTAAATTTTTTTAAAAAAAAATAAACAGCATATGTTTTTGTAAATTTCCCCTGAGACAATCATGTATCTTTTGTTTTTCTAAGATAAAAAATTATTATTGATTTGTTTTTTAAAAATTTAAACCCCATTTATTCATGATTACTGAATGAACATTTATATTGTTTTACTTGAACAAAAAGAAAGGCAAAATTTTAAAAAACCCAAAAAACAAAGTTTCCCCCTTTTGGGCTTGATAAAAATAATTTTATTTTACCCCGGGGGAGGATTTCTGGGTGGATTCCGAATTCATAAGGGGCGAAATTAAAGTTTTATTTGTAGAAAAATTTTTTTAAAATTTTTAAAAAAATTTCCCTTTTTTTTCCTTTTTTTTAAAATATTCAAATTTTCAGGTTTTTTCCCCAAAAAATGAAAATTATTACCCCAAATTTGACATCAACCCCCTAAAAACAATGTAGAAAACATTGAAAAGGGATAATCTATTAAAACCCGGCACACAACTTTTTTTTGGGGGTTTTAAAAAGTATTATGGCCTAAAAAAACCCCCTTTGATTTTTTTTGAACCCATTTTAAAGGTAAATAAAAATCGTAAGCTTGATTAAAAGAGAAATTTTAGGAAAATCTGATAAGTTTGCAAAACAAAAAAAAAGGGGGAATTGAAAAAAAAAATTTTGGTTTCGGGGAAAAAAACCAAAAGTAAAAAAAAAATTGTCAGCCCAAAAAAAAGGGGCAACTATTTTTTTTAAAAGGTCAAAAAAATTTAAAGAAATTTTAAAACCCCCCTTTTTTAATATAAAAGATGAGCTGAAAAAAAAAAACCCCGAAAAAAAAATTTAAATGGTATTGTTTTAAAATTTCCCCTTAAATTTTTTTCCCCTTTTTTTTTTTTGAAAATCGAAAGGGGGTTTTTTAAAATACCATTTGGTTATTCCCAAAAGTGCCCCCCTTTTCCAAAAATTTTTCCCCCAATATAATACTGTTTTCTGAATGTTTTCTTCTACTTCGAAAAAAAAATAAGAAATAACACTATGTTTTTTCCCCCAAAAAAAAAAATTTAAAAAAATCTCGTATATTTATCCTATTTCCACGTTTAGGCTTTGCAATTTTTATGATACTGTTTTTGCAACACTAATCCCCCTTTGGGGGGTCTGTTTTAATAGAGATCGAACGTTTTTAGAATAACACCGATAAAACCCCGGCTCATATGGCAAACCCGTATGCCATATTGGTGGAGCAATTCCGTAAGTCTATCGTGTTTTTTTTTGGCGTAAACCCCGTAAAAAACCCGTTAGGTTTCTTTGAGTATGTACCGGGCATGAAACCCCTTTTTACGACATTTTTTGTGTGGTCTCGAATTTTTTAAATTTAAAAAAAATGATTTTTTTAACTTAAAAAAAAAATTTTTTTTTTTTGTTTCTACCGCCATAACTTTAAAACTATCAAAGATACCAAAAATTTTTTTTTGGGGGTTAAAAAATTAAAAACCCACACTGTACCCTTTTTTTAAATTTAAAAAAATTTGGGCTTTCCCCTTTTTATTCCTCAAAAAAACATATAAACAAAAAAAAATTTTTTTTGGGATTGAAATTTTCCCCAATCGATAAACTTTTTATTTTTGAAAATATTTTCAAACCCCCCGCGAAAAAATATGAAAAAAAAAAATTTTTTTTGGGGAAAATTTTTTCCCAGAGCGTATTGTTTGGCAACAGGTTTTTTTTTTAGACGAAAAAAAATATTATCGGGACACAAAAACCCCCCATGCGGATAGCGGGGGGTAGTTAAGTAAAAATTTTGGGGGTGGTTGTCGAAATTTAGAGTGTGCTGTATGTTTTTAAAAATTTTTAAAAAAAAATGAAGCGAATTATTTGTAAGAAAATTGTGTAGGGGGGATACAAATCTGTTTTACAAAGACCGAACGGCTATTAATTCTCAACCGCTGGTGGGGGGGACCCCCATGTCACAAGTGGTCCGCGGAGAAATTTTACTAGCCCGGGGGACAATTTTCGATCCGCAAAAAAAAAATTTCTTTTTAAAAAAAATAATAACTATTTTTTGGGCCCGCCCAAAAAATTGAAAAAAACGCTGCCCGAATAAAAGGGGGTTTTTATCATTACTATTGGTGCTAAAAAAGGGAGGACAATCTAGAAAAAAAAATTTTGTCAAAAGATGATTTTTTTAAATGGCGAAATTAAAAAAAAATATCATAAAGACTGTCTAAACACACAGATTCTAAAACTATTATCATAATTTGAATCAGACGGTGGCGCCGCCCCGGCCCTTTCCCCAAAATTTTTGTGACAAAAAACCAAAAGGGGTAGTTTTAAAATTTTTAAAAAAAAAGTTTTTTTTTCGGCAATAGTAAAAAAAAAAAGAAGAAAAGTTATAAAAAAAATTTTTTTAAAAACAAAAATTTAAATATTATTAGGTACCTTAAAGTATAGTTGGTTTTTTATATTATTTTATATTTTGTAAAAAAAACAAAAAAAAAATTTAAAAATTTTTTATCCTTAAAAATCCTGTTTGGGGTATTTTTTTTTTTTCCCAAAAAAAATTGAATTTTTTAGGTAGTAGAAAATATTGGGAATAAAAAGTTCCAAAAGGGAAATTCTTTACTTCCCCAAAAGGAAAAAGTCCAAAAATTTTAAAACTTTTAAAAATTAAAGTTCGCCAAAATTTCCCCAAAAAAAGGGGAAAAAACCCCTTTAAAAAAGAAAAAATTTTTTTCCCCAAAATGTACTTTTGTGAAAGAAGAACTAAAATGTTGTAAGGGGGGTTAAAATTTTTTTCCCCCAATATCATTTTTAAAAAATTTTTTGGCAAAATGGATTAAATTTACGTAAAAATTTTTCTAATAAAGGGGTAAAACTTCTTTTTATTTACATTTTAAATTAAAAAAAAAATCACCCAGGGGAAATTGATGTTTTTTTAAATTTTTTCAATGTAAAAAAATTCTTTAAGTTTGTTTTAAGGCAAAAAAAGCGGATGATGTAGTTTTCACCAAGAAAAGCGCAAAAAAATTCAAAAAATTTTCATTTTTGCATTTTTTTTTTAAATTTTTTCGATTTACATGTAAAAAATTCATCAGTTTCCCCAAAACGTTTACAGTGTTGCTAAAGGGAAAATGTTAATTTTTCCTTTTTTTCCGTTACCATAAGGATAATTTTCATTAAATAAAAAAAATTTGAATTTCAAGCCAGTTACAAATATAATTAGGGAAAATAAAAAGCCGCTTTAACTAACCAGCACTAATCATGACCCCCGGGGGAAAGGCGCATTTATAATAAAAAAAAAAAATTTAACGAAAAAAACCCCCAACCCCGGGAAATAACCAGAACTAGATCATAGTTTGAAAGTTGTTGTTTGTTAAATTTTTTTGGGGTTTTTTTTGTAAAAAAAAACCTTCAATAATAACAAATTATTAAAAAAATCTGGCAACATCTTATTAAAACAACATTCGGGAAAGTAAAGAATAGCTTTGATCAAATTTTTATGGAAAAAAAAAATATATTCCTGTTTAAAAAAAACCTTTAAAAAAAACCCAGTTTATATTTAATGTATGTATATATTTCTCAAATTTAATTAAAGACCAAGGATCCGAAATTTTTTTGGGGTTTCAAAAAAAGTTTTAAAAAAAAATGAATTTTTTTAAATTTTTAATCAAAAAAAAAAACCCAATCCCGTGGGGGGTTTTTTTTTTCCCGCAAAAAAAAAAAAATTGGGGAAAAACCACTTATTAGGTGGGTAATTAATAACAATGATTGATATTTTTATAGGGGGGTTTAAAAAAACTCCCCCCCTTTTTTGGGGTTTTTTAAAATTTTTTTTTTTTCTAAACAAAAACAGCCCTTAGATCTGCGTTTAAACCTGGTTTTTTTCAACTTTAAAACCCCTACACTTCCACCGGACCTGGGTCTTTGTAGTCGGCCCCGGGGGGCCAAGCCCAAGGGGCAAAAAAAATTTTTTTTGGCCCGAAAAAATATTACTATTTAATACTTAAAAAAGGGAAAAAAAAAATTTTTTTTTTAAAAATTTTTTTTAAAAAATTTGCTACAATTTTTACGCAGCATGTATGTATAAATTTTCAATAATAAACTTTTTCTCGATTGCCCCCCAAAATTTCGCTACTAAAAATAACAAAATTTTGGGTTTTTTGTACTATTTTAAAAAATTTTTAAAAAAAAAAATCAGCTTCAAGTGGGGCGTTGTTTGAAGCGCTATTGTTTTCCCACTTTTTTAAAAAAAAAAAAATTTTAAAAAGATAGCATGAAATTTTTTAAAAATAGAGCAGTGGAGGTTAAAAAAAGTGTTTTTTTTGAAAAAACCCCCTTTTTTGGGTTTTTTTAAAAAAAAATCTCGACCACTAAAAAAAGTCAAAGTGATTTCCAAAAAAATTTCCTTTATTTTAAAAAAACCCACTAAGTCTGGTTTTGGGGTTTTTCGCCGGTTTTTTTTTGATAACTAAGCGACTTTTCTTCCCCAAAATTTTTTTTTCCCCTATATGAGACCGTGACGTATCGGTGTTGTTTTTTTGGCGTTCGATCCTTTTTTATATTTTAAAAAAATACTCCCCCCACATAAATTTTTTCGATTATGCATTACCAACTGGATGACAAATTAAAAAGATAAAAAAAAGCTATTAGATTTTTTTAAACAAAAAACGCGTGTTTAAAAAAAACCAAAAAACGAACGTATATTGATCATTGACAAACTTTTTTTAAAAAATTTTCTTTTTTTGGCCAAATTTTATTTTTTTTGTTTTGTTAAATTTTAAAAAAGTTTTTTAAAAATAAAAAAATAATGCTACGACTATTCTTAAATTTTTAAAAAATTAAAAAAAAAAGTAAATTGTATAGGGGAAATAAGACATACTTGCATTTGTTAAATATATATTTAGTTTGTTTTTTTTTTTGTTTTTTTTTTTTGAAATCCCCGGGATTTTGTGTTAATTCATTTAGCCAAATTAAGTAAATATTTTATCCCTTTTTTGGGGATAGGGGGATATTTAAAAAAGCGTATGATAAAATAAATCCAATTTTTTTTATAAAAAAATTTTAAAAAAAAAGCAAATTTTTTTTTTAAATTAAAGGCCCAAATTTTATAATTTGATCTTATAAGGTTTTTAAACTTAAGGTTAGTTGTATAAATATATATATAAAAAATATAAAAAAAAAAAAAATTTTTTTTTTTTTTTTTTTAAAAAAAACCCCGGTTTTTTGGGAAAATTTTTTTTTTCCTTTTTCAAGGCTACAATAAAAAAAGAAAAATTTTTTACAATAAAAAAAATAATCTACAAATGCAACTTTGTTTTAAAACGGTAATTTTAAAAAAAAAACTTACGTGCAAATGATTTTTTTAAGGGCCCTAAGTCATTAAAAAAAATAATCAATTTTTGTTT
This sequence comes from Listronotus oregonensis, assembly GCA_019359885.1. Taxonomy (NCBI): domain Eukaryota; kingdom Metazoa; phylum Arthropoda; class Insecta; order Coleoptera; family Curculionidae; genus Listronotus; species Listronotus oregonensis. The sequence continues at coordinate 106,340 of JAHBCN010002127.1, forward strand.
TACTTTTTAAAATTTCTTTTTTAAAAATTTTTAAAATTTTTTTAAAAAATTATACTTTTTTTAGTGTTTTCTAGAACATCTTGAGAAATACTGTTTTTTTAAAAACCTTTCAAATCAATATCAGAAGTGGTATTATCGGGGGAAAATTTCCCCTTTTGGGGGGTTTTTTTTCCTTTTTTTTTTTTTCTTTGAAAAATTTTTTACAGTGTGAATTCAAAATTTTTTACAAAAATTTTTTTTTAAAAAATTATTTGGGATTTTTTTTTTTTTTTATATTTTATTATAAAATTATTAAAAAAATAGGATGGTTTAAAAAAAATTTTTTTTTTAAATTAATTATTTTTTTTTTAAGTTTTTTTAAAGGCGGGGAAAAAATTTAAATTAAAATCGTCAATATTTTTTTTTTATTCATGCAACAATATCCAGGAAAATCCCCCTTTTCAAAACCTTTTTTTTTGTTTTGTTCTTTTCGTATTAAGTACCTTTGATTAGCAAAATCTATGTTATGATTGGTCATAAGGACATGTTCTGATAGGGTACATGTTTTTTTTAGATTTTGCAACCTTTTTTTGGGGGAATCCCTTTTCCTTAAAAAAAAGTGGAAGTTTGCCCCATATGTTCTGTTGATTCTATGCAGGGGGAAAAGGAGAAAAAAAATTTCGTTTTTTTTTAAAACACTATCTGTATTTTTTTTGACTAGTTTCCCCCTTTTTTTTTTTTTTTTTTTTTTTTATATATATATATATATATATATATATATATATATATATATATATATATATATATATATATATATATATATATATAAAAAAACCCTATAGAACAAACCCTTTAAAATTTTAAAAAAAACCTTTTAAGACCCTTTTTAAAAAATTTTGGGGGGCCCCTAATTTAAAAAAAAAATTTTGGGTTTTTTTTTCCCAGTTTCTCATGGGGAAAAAAATTTGGGAGCCATTTTATACATCCCCCCCTTTTTAAAAAACCATATACCCAAAAAGGTATAAAATTTTTTTTTTAAAATTTTGGGTAAAGGGTCAACACAAAAAAACCCAAAAGGATTTCAAAAAAATAAAAAAAAAAAGAAAAGCAATAAATATATATTTTAAAAAAATTCAAAGATGTCTTGGGTTTGAAACAAAATTTTCCTTTTACTTCATTTTAAAATTCCACGAATAGTCGTAGCATTGATTAAAATTAAAAGAGTTAATATAAATGCAACAAAAAAATAAAAATTTCGTTGGCAATAAAAAAAATTTTAAAAAAAAATTCTGTTGATCGTTCCCTTCTGTCCCCCTTTTATTTTTTAAACACCCGTTTTGTTTAACAACAAAAAACATTTTTTATCTTTTTTTGTCCCAGTTAAGTAAAATAATTTGGGGAAATTTTTTTACCAAAATGTTTTAAAATATATTTTTAAAAAAAACTCTCCCAAAAAAAATTAGTGTTGCAAATTTTAAAAAAACATAAAATCTTTTAAAACCTATACGGGAAATAGGATAAATATACGAGTTATGCTAAATTGTTTTTTTTTAAAGGGCAAAAAATCATAGTGCCCCCTTTTTTTTTTTTTAAAATAAAATTTTAAAAATTCAGACAAAATTTTATACCGGGAAAAACCCTTAAAAAAAAGGGTCCCTTTTAAAAAAAAAACTAAAAAGGTTTTTAAAAAAATTTTGCAATTTTCAAAAACTAAAAAAAAAAATTTTTTTGAAACTTAAAACAATACTTTTTTAAATTTTTTACTTGGTTAGTTCTTTCAGCCCTCCTTTTTTTTTAAAAAAAGGTTTTTAAAATTTTTTTAAAGACTGATTTAAAGCAAAAAGTTCCCCTTTTTGGGTTTGACTAATTTTTTTTTTGATTTTGGTTTTTTTTAAAAAAAAATTTATTTTTTTCAATTTACCATGGCAAACCCTAATTTTCCAAAATTTTTTTTTTTAAAACAAGTTTTTACGATTTTTGTCAATTTTTCCTTTTTTAAAAAGGGGGAAAAAGGTCAAAAAGGGTTTTTAATTTTTGGCCAAAAATCTTCCCCAAAAAAGTTGGGGGTGTGATTCGATATAAAAATTTTTCCTTACAATGTTTTTTTTCATTTTTTTTGAAGGGTTGATGTCATCAGAGTTACTAGATTTTGTTGTAAAAAAAAAAAAAATTGAAAATTATGAAGGAAAAAAAAAAAGGGTTTCCCCAAATTTTTTTGTAAAAAAAAAAAAACGTTAAGGGGAAAAAAAGCCTCGAGAAAAAAAGGGGAAAAAAGGGGGAAAAAAAACGAACGGTTGTTTTCTTTGGGGTTTTAAGGTCAAAAATTTGGGGGGAAAAAAGGAACCAGTGCCAGAAGGGGGGTTTTTATTTTTTTAAAAGTTTTCAAATTTTTTAACTGTTAATATTTTTGTTTTAAATTTTGAAAAAGAAATTAATTTGGCCTTTTAAAAAAAAATTTTTTTATTTGATGGTTTAAAAAAAAATTTTCGAAAAAAACCCTAAATATCAGGGCGAAACCTCGAAAATTGCATTTAAAAAAACATTTTTAGTAACCTATACCCAAAAAACAGAATGTTTAATTAATATTTGTATAGGTTAAAAGAATAAAAAAAGTACTTTATACGTTTTTTTTTTTTTTTTTTTTTTTTTTATATATATTATATATATATATATATATATATATATATATATATATATATATATATATATATAAAATATATATATATATATATATATATATATAATTTAATTTTTAATAAAATAAAAAAACCCCCTTTTTTAATTTTAGTGAAAAATACCCCCAAAATTTTTTGGGCCCTATACCTGAAAGGTTTTTAATTATCATACATTATTTTTTAAACGGTTTTTAAAACCTACAACTTTTACAAAAGGGGGGAAAACCCATTTTTGTATACATGTAAATTTTGCCTATATTTATTTTTTTTTTTAAAAAATAATTTTTTTTTTTAAAAATTTTTTTTATGTTTTAAAACTACCAAACTTAAAACACCCAGAAAATGGTTTCAATAATAAAAACCCAAACCAAAAAAATATTTAAAAACAATAAAATAACCTGTAATTTTTTTGTTTATTTAAATAATTAAACTTTTTTTTTTTCTTTCTACCTTAATGTCTAATATTTTTTAAAAAATTTTTTTCTGGTGGCAATTATTTTAAAAAAGGGTTTAAAGATAAGTAAAAAATTTTTCAACAAATTTAATATGAAAAAAATATTTAAAGGGGGGATTTAATCCTTTGGGGTTTTTTTTTTCCTGGAATAATTATGGGGAAGGGGTTTAAAAATTTAACACGTTGACTGCCACCGAAGCACGTGTGCCTCCAATGGCCCAAGCGCAATGGGCCCCGCCGCTCACATGTGCCTCCCGTATGCTTTACGTCAAGCCACGCTGCTCTATTTGCTTCGCGCTGTAATGATATCAGTATGGGCAATCAAGGTATGTGGCCCGGCAAATAAAACACTGGTGTTAGCCCGGGCCTACATTAAATATAAAGGGTGATATTTAGCATCATAGTAATAACCAAATATTATAAGTTTTTATAACTTTTTGGCTTTTTTCTCGACTCATTATTTTAAGGTTTTATTAAATAAATTCAACAAACAAGTAAATGTTAGGTTTTAACATATTTTTATTAAAAAAAATTAAAAAATACAAGAAAACCTAATTCTAATAAGCTTGTTAGTAAACACAAGTAATAATAAGAAATAAATAAAAACCCATTTTTTTAGACCTGCGTTTTTGTGCAGGGATAGGCATACGTAAAATAAAACTAAAGGTAATTTGCGACAAATAAAAATAAAAAATAAATCGAAAACTTTTTTTAGACATGCGCGTGCAGTTATGCGCAGAAGTAAAACAAGGTATGCAATAGAATTTCTCGCATTGGATACATTTATAACGAGAAAAAGTTGCCTTGGACGTTGCATATTTTCTTCCATGTTGCTCGGAGAGGTTTTTGTAACAAATTATACATCGCCGGCGGCTACTTGTTCCTACTTCTTCGATGAAATGCCTTTTGGGATTTACTGTTGATGGAGGAATCTCTCTTTGGCTAATGTTCAAGAGATCTTTGGCAATTTCCTCTCTAAATTGTGTGATACAAGTTTTTGAATGGGTAACCCGCTTGTACAAAATAAATGCGTTCACCACTGTTGATCCCAGAAGAATTTCGATTGCTATTTTCCTATACCATTTTATGCTTCGTCTGAGACAAGAGGCCTATGCTTTTAGTTGATCTGATAAATCAATAAAGCTCTTATTTTGGTTGTAGTCCTTGATAGCCTCGGGCTTTTGCTTTTAATCTCCACGGCGTGAGTTAACCGGCACTATATTATTTGTATGTTTTGTCGTCAAAATCAGGACATCGCGTTTATCACACCACTTTATAATCACTATCCCGGTATCGCTTTCCATGGCAGTTGATTCACCTTTTTTCAATTTCTTTTCAATAACTTCTTTCGGATTTCCTTTTCGATTTCTTCTCAAGGTCTCCACTAAGTGAGTTTGCCTATCCAACAACTTATGGGCAATGCTTTTGTAATAATTGTCGACGTATATTGTACGCCCACTATCTAATAAATTTTTGCAAAGTTCCATTACAATAGAAGTTGGCACGCTATCAGGAGTATTATTTTTTTCAGTTCCGCAGTCTATCTTGAAGTCGAAAGTATATTCTTCAAAACAAACTTTAAAAATTTTAACACCAAATTTATGTCTTTTGTTTTTGATGTATTGAAGAAAGGCCAAACGTCCTCTAAAAGGTACAAGGGTTTCATCCACACACACATTGCCAGCAGGCGACACTGCATTTTGAAATTTTTTTGCTTAAGTGTTCTAAAATAGGTTTTATTTTATAAAGTCTGTTAGAGCTATCCAACGATTCATTGTCCGAGAAATGCCAATGGCTCAAAAGAAGTTCAAATCGATTTCTAGCCATAGCTGATTTGACTTCATTTGAATACAAAACGTTAGTAGACCAGTAGCAAGCTAGCTTGGGCATCTGGACTAACCCAATCCAAAGTTGAAGGCCTAAGAAATTTTTCATCTCTTCTAAGTTTGTATCTTTCCAACGTTTGATTCGCGCCCAAGGCAAATTTGCTTTTGAAGCCTTTTGTGAGGCATATTTATTTGTTTCTTGAACCATAAGCGTTAGCAGATCGTCGTCTATAAAAAGGGAGAAGAAATCAATGGGATGTTTATCTTGCATTTGTAAAATGTCTGCGTTTATTTGTAGATCGTGATGAAAAACAGGAAAACTTTTCAAGTTATTGCCGGTCACGTCGCTCCACTTCAGATTCGTTGACTGCACAAGCATTTCATTCGAAGAAGAACCGCTCCACTGAAAATTTCTTATCACATCCTCGATTGTCTCATCGACGCGTCGACTAACACCAGCATCAGCATCAGAACCAATTTGCATGATTTCTTTTTCACTTTCACTTTCTTGCACGGAAACAGGTGATAATTTATCAAAGGATATACTGGCAACGACATCGTTCTTGGGTTTGCACTGAGGTTTGCACACCCTTTTTTGCTTCTTATATCTCGGCGAATCGCTACTATCAGAAAAATCACTGGTACTGGCCCGATAACTTTCTGATGAGTACTCTAATGCTTCCTCATCTGAGAGGGCTTCATTTATCAGGGCCTCCAAACGTTCGTTCTGACATAAACAGCAGACAAAAACTAAACTCTGCAAACGGAACGAATTCAGCAAAGCGTAAGGCGCGGAAGCATCTAATTGGTGGGAAACATCATACGATCGGTTGCCGTGCTCGCCATTGGTAAACAAATCGCGTGACGCTTCGTCGATCACCCAATCAGAGTTCATTTCGGGTGCGAAGCACGTGTGCTACGCATGGCGCCAAAACGCAAATAATGCCTTTCACACGTGCATCGCACTCAGATCCAAGGCTCAGAAGATCAATTAAGTTTTCTTTGGACTATTTATGTCTTATTTATAGTATTTTCGAAACATTTAAACAAAAAAAATATTGGGCCCCACATACTTCAAAAATACTTAGTATTTGGGCAGTCAACGTGTTAATTTTATTTAGATTCAAAAAAGAAGATATTTAAATAACTTATAGTTCAGTAAGGATCATATTAATAGAAAAATTCCTAAAATAATAATGCCGTCTTGGTAATTTTTTTGTTACTTATATTAGAATTCAGATCATTTTGTAACCTTTTGACGAATTATTATTAACTGAAGTACCTGCTATTGTTACGTTAATTAACAGAAATATTATTACCCAAGTATTTTTTGGCTTAATATGTTGCATGTGATTGTGTCACTATTAAAAAAAAAACAATCTTGGGGGTATCTTGTTTAAGAAGAAAGTGTAAACAAAACACAAACCCCGAACTATTAAAGTTTTCATTTGCATTATGTAACAATAAGTAACCTCACGTTTCGCTTATTCTTATACATAATCACTAATGTAATTGCAGTTTTTAGGCTCTTTCCCACGTCATGTCTATGATTACTTACTTAAAACGTTTTTTAATTCTTGTGTACCAAACTGCTTTTTCAAGATATTGGAAAATTATCTATTGCCTTTTATTATATACGTTATTGCTAGCAAATAACTATTTATGTTTTTTAAATATGCCGTTTCAATTAGCTTTCTCTTCCTTGGAGTTTGTAGTTAATCTCTAGAATGAATTTTTTTCCTCTAAAATTTAAGCGACCATAACCAACAATGTTCTATTGCCTTTCTTATAATTGCCAATACTTGACTCTTTAATTTTTTTGCTAAATTATTTTATAAAAACAATGAAATATCTAAATATAAAGTACAAAAGATTATTTTTTTGCGTAGTTTAAGAAGCATTTTTTTAATCTGCAAATAGGGTATTTTCACTCAATTGATATTGAGAATGTTGTGTGTAAAAATTAAAAGTAGAAACACAATTAAGCAAAACCTGCTAAATAACACGGAAAAATACAAACCCCTTACTTTTCTATTTAAGGTTTAATTATCATTGTAATTTAAATAGCCCGCCACTCCCCTAACCAATCAAACTCAACATGGATGCCAAGTCTGTTTAGAAAACGCCAACTTTGTAGATGTTGCGCATATCGATATTAGATGACAGGCGTATCGAATATCAAAAAGCTGACAACAAAGCAGAAATTCCACCAATAGAAAATTTAGGGCCGTGACGTCACGGGCCTACAAAATTCAAACTTAAAATTGATTTTTAAGGCGTTTCCGGAGATCAAAAAAATCGGGAAAAAATATTTTCGGCCTTTATTTTCATGTGGCTTTGCAATAAGCTAATAAAAAAAAATCATGAAAAATGCCTATTTTAAAGGTTATTAAAATACAAGCATTAGATCTTAAAAATATTTAGATCTTAATAAATATAACTTTTATATCAAAACAAGAAAAAGACTTTAAATGATAGAACTAATAATAAAATTGGTAATTGTTTTTTGTTTTATTTTGTTTGAGTTAGTTAAAGAAAAAGTTTAATTTTCCTAGATTTATATCTATATTTAGGGATAAAATAACTAAACATTAAGTGTAAAATACAGGGTGATTCATGAGGAAATGTCAATACTTCGGGTGCGTAGTCAGGGTCCAAAAATAAAGATAAAAGTCCATGCAAATATGGGTCCGCAAGGCCTTTGTTTCCGATATACAGGTCGTTCACCACAGAGCTGATATGTGCTTAGAAGTATATGGTGGAATTTTTGAAAATCATAAAACCTAGCTTATGTTTTGCTGAACATAATTTAAGAACAATAATTTTATTGAAAATTAAAATACATATTATTTAATTATACATGTTTTATTTTTTTTTATTTTTCTATAATAAAATCACATGCGTCGTAATTTTTTTAAATCCAAATATCTCGAAAACGGTTGCTCATTTCAACTTTTAACAGGTATACCTTTTTGACGTAAAATAGCAATTATTTAATTTATTTAAAAATGTAATACAGGGCCGTACCAAAAAGTTGTGATTGTTCAAAATAGTAAAAAGACGTGTAGGTGGCACCCCCTACAAGTAAAGGCAGTACTAAGATTAGGTTCGAGTCCATCATACCAAAAACCCCCCAATACCAATTTTTACTCCAATATTTACACAATCATAGATTTCATTTTAAAAAAAATTAACACCCTGTATTTTGGAAATGAATGCCTTGCGGACCCATATTTGTATAGACTTTTATGTTTATTTTTGGACCCTGACTACGTACCTAAAGTATTGACATTTCCTTATGAATCATCCTGTATATTACATAGCTAAAAGTGAAATTAAAAAATGCAAGGTTTTAATTGTTCTTGACTTTTTAGTAAATAGGTTTAATTCTTACAGAAAATTCATATAAAACACGCACTTTTAGTTCTATTGCTTAAAGTTTCAACACCCATCTTTTAATTTAATGCCAGCCAAGATGAAGAATTTACGGTTACAAACGTTTTCATTAGAACGTTAACTGAACATTAAGTAGTGAAAAAGGTTTATTGTCTCAGCAGCAAGTCTGCTGCGAACGTAGCAATGAATATTCATCCACCGTACAAAAGCCGAACTTGAATTTCGAAAGGCTGGTGGTTGTTTTAATAAAACACTTAAATCAAGTTAAAAGGCAAGAAAGTTTGCCGTGTTTTAAGAATATGAGCGTTTTAATGCGATTAAATCTGGGACATTTGTGTGACAAAAATTACAGGATTTAGGGAGCTTTTTCTACTGTCGGATTTTAAGATAACAGTTAAAGTAATGGCATTGCCAGTTAGAACTTCCTTTTACAGAATTTATTCTTTTTAGGCTATTTTCCGCTTTTAATTTCAGCTATGAAAATAAGTTTTTATATTGCAATCTAAATTTATTATAAACCGGCCAATGGTGGGTCAAACGACAAATATGGTTTCTAATGGATTTTTGCACGTTACCTGATTTAATATCAAAACTTTTTTTTTACAGATCCATTGCAATAACCAAAATGTTATGATTGTTGTCGGGTCTTTTTTTTAAGTTTTTAAGTAAATTGATAAGTCTATAAGTTTTGGGTACTTACTTACCCGCTTTATATGACTCGATATTAAGCTGGCTATTTTTCTGTCTTGTGATAAAATCAAGACCTGGAAGTACACAAAGCTGTAAATAAATCTGTACAGTTTTCATTTGTGACGCAATTCTTAGGTCTTCGCGGATGTTTTCAAGCTAAAAAAAGCTTATCACGATTCCGACGTGGGAACCGGCTGAAAATCCCCCCCCCCCAAAGTCCCAAAAATGAGTTTCCTGCGAATATCTGCCAAAATATGCATATTAATAAATTTTTGTTGAGGCATAAATGAAGATCACCTTAAAATCTACAAAAATGGTTATTACCATTTTTTGTAACATCAATATTTTTTGCAAAAACGGCCGTCGAAAAATCCATAACATACAGATTTTCTAAAACTCCGGAAACGGCTCAAAAATGCAGATGGGCAAAACAGTTTTTATCAAAACGCAAGAAAGATGGTGAAGGAAATTTTCTGGGATCATTAAACATTTGCTATGGTCTCATTATAAAAAGCAAATGTTAATAACAAAGCATTTTTCAAACAATATCAATAAATTAATGAGATACTCTCAAAATATTTAAAGAAAAACGTTGACCGCTTTTTTAATATTGTACAAAAATCAGAATGGATCAAATCTCATATGCAATGATAGGTACGGGTTTTTCTATTCCGATGAATGATTTAAAAATGTACATTATTGCCCGAGTAAAGGAACAATTCGTCCGCCCGCTTATAAGTAAAGCTATGAAGATAGCGGCATTCTATCGGTAGGTAGAGGTAGGTAGGTAGAGCGGCTGCTGAAATGAGGGGACTTTTGGGTGGCGTTATCTCGAAAACTATTGATTTTTTGAAAAAAATTATTGGGACCATTTTGGGAGACTTTAAGACGATCTTCATTTTTTGTTTTAACAAAAATTCTCCAATTAGCATATTTTGGCAGATATAGAGGAAACCCATTTTTATGTCCCTTCATTTTCTGGACTATTGTGTAGGTAGGTGTACGTTAAAAATGTATGTGTATAAGTGTAAGTGTCTTTTTTTTATATGTTTGTGTATAACAAAAAAAAAGATAAAGCAAATTAAAAATTGAACCAAATAGCATGGCATGCAAATTGGCTTAGTAATTCTATGGATACTATCAGATTTTGTAAGTTTTATGCCTACATTAAATTTGATAAAGGTTATTTTTTAGAAAAAAATTAGGTATTTATAGCTGCTCTACTCTCTGGTCGGTTACACTGTACCAGTAAAAATAAAACAGTTTTATAAACTGTACGTTTGGCAGCGTTAATTTTGGTACTAAATTATTTTATTTTAATAGTTAATTTAGTTTTATATGGCCTACTAAATGTAGAAATATGACACACACTGTTAGTTAAGTCATCTAAAAATTCATATTTATGTAAAAAATATGGACTAAGCACTAGATTATTTCTATTATTATTTTTATGCTATTTTATTTTAAAAAAAAAATGTAAATAAATACTTAAAAAGAATAATTTTTGGTTTAATTGTTTATAAAATTTTTCAGAGGTGGACCTTTTCTTCAACATACCAACTATCGTAGGCTAAGCGAGGGAATATTCAGGTAATATGGTTAATGATTCATCATCGTAATAATATCATCCCCATAAAAACCTTGCCTACTAATATGAATTGCTTCAGTTTAATTTTACAATTAAAAAATAATAATAAACCAAAATTTACTGCCCATAAAACCTAATATCATTAAACCTGTGTATAATTTACTCATTACTATCATAGTTATGGCAAACCTTTTTGAGTTAATAAAATATGTGGTTGAATAAACAACTTATTATTACCTAGCTGTGCATAATGATCTATTTCTGGTGTAATACGTGCTGAGAATATGCAAAAAAGATATACCTACCTTACTTTTGTATTATGTTCAGTTGACTTCTTGCTAATAGCAGTTTTATACAAAGTAATTGTATCCATTAAACTAAAAATAGAAATTACGGCAATACAAAACCAATGTATGTTACCCGTAAAACACCTTAACAATATTTTTATCTGGCATGTTTATATTAAAATAATTATCTGTGTAAACCCGACCTAGTTATAAATATTTTATAACAAATATTGTATAGTTAGTTCTCTGGTAAACAAAATAAAAAATGTAACAAGCTTAGTATGAAATGTTTTTTTTCAAAAAAATATTCCAGCAGCGCGCCTTTTCCTAGAAATAAAGTTTTAACAAATGATTTTTGCACTTGTCAAATGTGTTGTTGCTCGACAACATCTCATTACTGTAACTTTATTTCGATTTACCCGATTAGCGAGTTCTCTAACAATGAAAGAAAATCGGTGTATTATTGCAATGTTTGCTTTAAATTTTACTTTATTATCAAATTATCTTTGTTGTTCCAATTCGTACCCGTTGATTAGGTCTGCATTAAAATAATGGTACTCTTCCTAGTTTCTCTCCTTGGTATAACTGCTTAAAAATACTTTCTAAAGTTATGGCACAAATCTTTTTAAATTAAATTTGTTAAGTACATATCGTACGGATTGAAAATACGCCGCATAAGTGATATATGTTTATTCTTGATACTAAATTATTTTAAAAATGCTATTAAACTACTTTTGATTAAATAATGTTTTAATTATGTTAAATTTAATTTTTATTTAACAAATACAAATAATTAAATATGTGGTGAAGTTAAGTTTTTGGCCTGATTAAATAAGGTTTTCCGTGTAACAGTGGTATCAACCCTGCCAACAATTTCTTTCTAATAATACACATGTTATATTCGCAGGTAATCATACATGTTTTTTTTTAAACGACATGTATATAGAAATAGTGCATTGAAAAAGTAATTATTAAAAATGGAGAATAAACATTTACGCCTCAATAAAATTGGGCAATGTTCTCTTAAAAGTTATATACCTATTACATTACATATTATGGATCGCCATCATTATTTAAAGCTTTAAATAAATATACTATATAATTAATTTAAACAATAAAGTTTTAATTCAGTGCTATCTACAAATTAAAATTTAGTTTTATTATTAAAGTTTTTAGGTTTAACCTGGTTATTATCATTAAATAATGTGTTATCTAATATATTTAATAATTGTATCCTAATTTAAATAAAATATATATTAGGTATACAAACTATTATTTTGTTCAAGGCTTAATTATGAATATTTGTAATGGCCAGCTGAAAATCGATGAAACAGTGACTAATAAAATTTTTAAAGAGAATGTTGCATATTGTTTAAATTGCAGTGAATAATAAAAATAATAATACCATTAATAATCAAAATAATAATAACAATATTATGATAATTAATATTATTAAAATTACCAATATTGATAAAAAAAATTAACGAAAAACCGACGAAGTACACAGAACTGCAACAGGAAGTTAGCCAACTGTGGCAAATGCAACGGGTCGAGATAGTGTCTCTAATCTTATCGACAATGGGATTAAATCCCAAAAATTTAAGAGAGCAATTTAATAAAGTTGGAATTCCAAAAAATACTTACCATCTCATGCAAAAGTCGGTAATCCTTGATGCTGCAAATATAGTCCGGTAGTTTCTGGGATCAGACTTACCGTAACTGGTTTCTTTCCATTAAGAGCCTAGTTATAATTAACCTGAAGAGAGACACCAAAAAATTTTAATAATAATATTGTATTTTTTTTAATTAAACCAATTATTAGTTAAAATTATTAAAAAAACTTCATTACAAAAAGAAAACATATTTTTATGGGTTATAAATAAGTTAAAATAATTAAGCAAATTTAAATTGTTTACTTGTATTTATAAGCTCTAAGATTAAAACTAAAACTTCTAGCTAAACAGTGGTATTTTGCCTGTGACATTTTTAATTTTTGATGACATATATCCAAGGTATTTCTTTAAGTCCAGAAAACCAAGCTGAAAAAAGTGCAAAACCTGGCAGTTTTTTCAAAATGCATGGATTTGCATGTCAATTTCGGATTTAGCTTAGCTTACTCTCCTCTTCAAAATCTATATTATGTCCATGGGAGCTCTTTATTATTTAGGGGTGAAAACTACCCTTTATTGCTAAAACCTATAAAACTACACAATAAAGCTTAAATTGAGTAAAATTTGACTCAAATAAGTTAAAAAAGTGGTCTTTTCTTTCTTTGAAACATTATTTAAAATATTTCAGCCCCTAAAAATCAACCCCTATGATTTAAAAATAAAATTATTTACCCTAAAAAATTAATATATTATTACAGTGTTTTGCATAAAAATTTGGGACAAAGCTTAAGTTACCTTCCTCTTTAAAATCCCTATTATGCTAAAGGCCACTTCTTCTTTTTTAGGGGTAAAAACTACCCTCTATAATAAGGCTCATAAATATTAAAAGATAAGTATTTTATTCTTTGAAACAATATTTAATATAAAAATCAATCCTTATTATGATTATATATAAAAAAAAAATGTTTACGCTGGAAAAATTAACACAATGTCACAGACTTGTAATTTAAAAATGTGACTTCTCAAAAGTTTTACTAATTTAATTTTGTTATTTTTTTATCCTTAAAAATCCACCCTTTACAATATTACAGTGCAAATAATAGTACAAAACCGCGTTTTTTTTTAATACATCGAATTGGTCTTAAAATGATCCAAAAAATTGAGTTTCTAAGCATACCTCCTTCAATTTTTGTGATAAAAAAAATCTTTAAAAAACCATTTTGTTAATTTTTTTAAGAACTATAAAGTGTGTATAAAAATGTGTAGACTTAAAATTTTTTAAAACCCTTACTTTTTTAAAGGGGCGAGTTTAATGGCCTGAAACAAGTAAGTGCTCGTCTATACACATGCGTTTTAAATGTTTATATCCCACTTAATTTCGGTCATACAGTAAAGTCAAAAAGCTACAATTTGATAACTTAGTAATTTTTACGTATCGCTCTTAGTTTTCGAGTTATTTTTAAAAAATTTAATTTTCCCTTGCTCTTCCATTTTTTTTAAATTAAGGAATTTAAATAGGTTAAATTTTTAAAATGTATTTATTATACATAGTTAAAAAGAATTGCAAAAGGGGCTACGACTCATTTTAATTAGGGTGGTAATTAGGGGGTTGTTTTCAAAGATTTTGCTTTAAAAAAGTTATTATTAGTTCTCCTCGAAAAATGTGTAGATTATACGTTATTTGCCCTTGAAACTCTTTTGTGTTTGATGAATAACAGCTAACCTCTAACAAACCACAACTTGGTTTGTATTGGTTCTACAGCAGTTACAAAAAAATAATTTTATTTGTTATTTAAAGCTACAATTTTGTTATTTACAGGTTTTTTGATAAAATGCATACTTATCAAGTTATTTGCAAAAAACTGATTAAAAATGTTGATTTTATCGACGAAATACTCCGACTTTCGAATAACTCGAAAAGTATGAATGAAACATTGTTTGCTTAAATTTTTTTTTTATTGACTTCTTTGGTCAAGATATAAAAAAATGCTTTCACTCCCGAGATGGTTTGGCAACCACCCTACTGCCTACTGTCAAAATTTTAAGTAACTCTATGCATTTTGAAAAAATTGCTAGGCAAAATGGTTCGTTTCCTGGACTATTTATAAATATAGAAAATAAGATAAACACGCCCAATATTGTTTATTACAAGGACTTTGAGAATAAGCTACCTATCGGTTTAACAGAAAGGTTTTTAATTAAGACAGTTCTATTTTTTTTAATATTAATGGATTTAAATAAGTAAAAGCTGTACTTAATAGCATCGCTTTTTATAGGTATTTGCACGGCTTTTGCTCAAATAAATATTCAATATATTTTTTTCTCCAGCAGCTCCTAATAAAGCAACACGTAGTTTCATCCTTTGAACTTCTTAGTTCAAAGAAATTGTAAAAACATACTTTTACGATATACCCATTTTATATGCAGATGCAGATGACCCTGTCGTCCAACCAGTCAGACTAGTATACAAAATAAACCTAAAGAAATCGAATCATCCATTAAACTTTGGGAAAACTAGTAAAAAACAAGAAAAGACCAGTTGATGCTAACAGGACTCAGAATAGGACTCCTACTTTTAAAAAAATGGAGGCGCGCGCCGTATCGTGTGAAAGAGCACTTACACGCCAAGATAAGGTGCTTTGAATGCATATTACATATTTCGTATAGACTTGATATAAAAAAGTGGCAGAATGAAGACGATAAACAGGCGTTTGAACAAAAGAAAAACAGAAATCACAGACGAGATTAAAAAGAAAATGGGCCTACGGGTTGATATACCGAAGACAGGTTCTGGAACAACCAATGATGGTAACACTGCTAGAAGGTCCTTCCAGAATCCTAGTCTAGCCTCATCTATCACTGGCGTTGATGAGCAGCTTATTAAACGGTTTGATATACTCTTTCGAACTATGTTTGGTGGATACGCGGTTAATATCGAAGCTTTTCGAGGTTACACAGCTGACACTGCCAAAATGTATATAGATCTGTATCCATGGTTCAACATGCCGTAAAGTGTCCTCTTCTGTCTCAAGATCAACTTCTCTACAGTCACGGTATGCTTAGCCACTCACTGAAGATGTAAGAAAGTTGTCTGATGGCAATTTACCAGAATCTTACGAATATGACAATACAGAGAACGATTCTGACAGTGAATAAATTTCGTAATCTTTTAACAGTCTTAAAAAGTTAAATTTCTAATAATCGATGAAATATTTCTTGTAGTTAGGCCCAGTTGTATAGGTTAGGATGACCCTGGAAGTGCGAGTTAATCTTCAGATTTCAAAAAAAGCGAGTTGTGTAGCATAGGAGTACCTTCAAATTGTGGGTTAACCTAGGGAAATCCATAACTCGTGGATGGAGTAGGGATTAACTCACAATGCTCAGGTTAATAAATAAAAATGGAGGAGTTCGAAATATTTGAGGATGTACTATTCGACGAGGACGACGATTAAGATAATATAAATGTAATAGAAAATCAAAGAAGACGCCGAATTTTTCGTAATCACATCGATACCATGGAAATTTGAGTAGACCATGAGTTTATAAGTAAGTTTAGAATTTCAAAAGCCTTCGTTGAAGTACTTCTTCAACAAATTGGCGTACATCTTCAAAGAAATATCAACCAGTAAGTACCTACTTTTCCAGAAGAAAATTAAAAACATTCACATTTTTTATTTTATAACTTAGGAATCATGCTTTTAAAAATAAAAATTGCAGGTTATGTTAAACAAATTCTTTCTTCACTTCTAGAAGAAGTTAGGAATATTTTAATAACCTTGTGACCGAACCCCAGAGGTATACAACTGTACAAACAACTGTGGATAAACCAAAGGATTAATCCAAGAATAAAACCCAAGATTAATTCAAAGATTAATCGTGATATTAACCTCAACCTATACAACTGGCCCTTAGTGGGTAAGTTAGACATAATATTTAGTGTTTACTCATTAAACATATACCTAGATAAATGTAAGTTGAGCTGAACTTTTACACTTATAAAATAATGCATCAGTTTATTTTAAATAACATTGGTCTGTATCAAATACTATGATTTTTTTGATCAATTTTACGAAAATTCTCATGACAAAATTTAAAAATAGTTCATGCAATGTAGACTAAATCATGTTATTAAATTTCCAGTCGCTAGATTGATTATTCAACCCACTGTGCTTCATCCAAAACTAGATCTATCGAACATAAAATTATGTTTTTTACCACCAAATACCACATGTCAAACACAACCTCTTAAACATGGAATTATTCAAAACTTTAAAATGCATTATAGCAAAACAAGTGCTGCGGTCGATTATTGCAAATATGAGACCCTCTCTATCAGCAGGAGAATTGGCAAAAGAATATTTGTTTCGGATGCCATCAGATGGATCGATTATTCAGTAAGGAATATTAAACCAGATTGCATTAAAAAATGTGCAGCATGTGAAATTAAGCAAGATAGACACGATAATGTTGACGAAATACTGGAAAATACCGAAGAAATTGAAAACTTAGTCGCTAAAGAACCAATCTGCCCCGAATCTAAAAATCGACTAACCATCAAACACTTCTTTGAAAAATGCTAAGAGCTAAGCCCATTACGGGATATCCTGGCCCAGACCATAGAGTTAACCAATTATTAGAAGTAAACGCCAACACTTCTAGTTTTAGGCAGTTTTTCATATACATAGTTAAATTTATTTATTTAAATATAACCTTAGTAATTGAAAAACGGTTATGGTTTTTGCTACTTCTTTAATTTTTATATATTTGTTGATTTTTTAAAGTTTTACTTAGCAAAGTGTTTACATAAAGCCCATTGTGACTTTTTGTTCATATTTATAAAATAAAACTGATTTTGGTATTTTATAAGTGTATCAATAATATTACATTAGTTTATTTACATTTATTATTATGTATGTAAATATAATATTGTGGTTAAAAATAATTTTACCGCACGATACCCAATTATAATTTTACTATAAACTGGTTGCATTTGAATAACACATATTACTTTATTGGACCTATATATCAAATATAAAATGATAATGAACTTAATATGAATTGGTTTACATTTATATTACAAATTTAATTTTATGAACATACAATTTTAGATAAAAATGTTCATAATAGCTTTATTATATCATAGTCTAACTTATTAGACAAAATATAAAGCATTAAAAAATAAAATTATTTTGGATGAATTGGAAAACAAAAAATTATTATATATATTTTTTTTTAAATAAAACATATATATTTTAGACATATTTTTTACTGTAAAAACCGGGTGACAATGATATGAGACTTCCTCTTGCAACTATGTCTTCGTTTAAACATTACCTTTTGGTGTATTAATAAAAATAAGATTTTTAATAATACACCAAATTTTTATTTCTAAAGTGTATAAATTTTTTATAACTTCGCAGTAATATGTAATTAATAAAATATACCGTCAAATATTTTTTTTATTAAAAACAACCAGTATATATATATTTCTCGGGTAACTCGTGTACTCTGACTATTTGCAGCTTATATATATATATATATATATATATATATATATATATATATATATATATATATATATATATATATATATATATATATATATATATATATATATATATATATATATATATATATATATATATATATATATATATATATATATATATATATATATATATATATATATATATATATATATATATATATAGTATGTCCAGGAAAAGGTGTTGAAGAGGAAAAACTTTTTTAATTTTGATTTTATCGAAAAAAGCTTGATAAAAAATTTTGCTACTTCTTAGAGTAAGATTGGGATAGAAACATTTAAGATATTTTATACACGGTGTTCAAAAAATTAAAAAAACTTAAAATGGTACAAGAGTAAAGTGCATTTATTTGAGAAGATATGAAAATAACTTACTAGGAAAAGTTGTTTAAAATTAAAAGGTAGTCTGTAATACCAATTTTCGAAAAAATCAACGGACTTTTATTTATTTGTGGTTTAATTAATTTTATTATCAATTTAAATTTTTAATATCAATTTTATCAATTTTTTTGCTGTTAAGTAAGCATTTAAAGCTGACGATACTGCGGCTAATGAATGTTAAAAGCGAAGTGTCAATATTTTATTCTCAAAAACTTTAAGCCGGAATTAACTTATTTATAGTAGGTTTTATTTATTAGATCCTTTAGTACGTATAAAAAATATTGTTTTCCCTAAACCGTTTAACTTTTATTTAGAAAAATTAAAAAATGAGTAAAATGGTCATTTTAAAATGGCCGCCAAAAATTCAATTTTTAACCGATCTACTCTTGCTATAGCTTGTTTTTTCTGTTGATGTATGCTCTTTAAGCGAGTAATGCAAAACAAAATGCCTGCAATAAGCGGTAATATTGCGTTTCAAAGTTTATGATTTTGAAAAAATTGCAAACTTTGACTCTCCACTACAAATTTCTATCAACTCCAAATCGCACAAAAATTTAGGAGAACGTAGTGTTCTATATCTAGAACAAGCCCTTAAAGGGATTATCTTGGTACGAACTTCTACACTTGTCTATAACAGTTGAAAAATACAACTTTTTTTCCTGTTTGGGCCGTTACATCTGCTATTATTTTGATAAAACTTACTATTTTGCTGAAAAACGCGAAAAACTTGTTTTGTGACATTTGGCCTTAAATAATATCTTTCCCAGGTAAAGGATCGATGGAGACTTTTGATTACACATATAATGGTGCTCCGCACGGATTTTCGCGTTTTTCGGCAAAATGGTAAGTTTTATCAAAAAAATAGCAGAGACAAAAATTGTAAATTATAAAATTATCTATTAAAAATATGTTAAAACTGTTTTTTCTTAGAGCCGTCATTTCTAAGATATAACGGCCCAAACAGGAAAAAAAGTTGTATTTTTCAACTGTTATAGACAAGTGTAGAAGTTCGAGCCAAGAAAATTCCTTTAAGGGCTTGTTCTAGATATAGAACACTACATTCTCCCAAATTTTTGTGCGATTTGGAGTTGATAGAAATTTGTAGTGGAGGGTTAAAGTTTGCAATTTTTTCAAAATCATAAACTTCAAAACGCAATTTTACCGATTATTACAGGCAAATATTTTTTTTGCATTACTCGCTTAAAGAGCATACATCAACGGAAAAAAACAACTTTTGCGGGAGTAGATCGGTTAAAAATTGAATTTTTGGCGGCCATTTTAAAATGCCATTTTACTTATTTTTTTAACTACGTTCTAAATAAAAGTTAAACGGTTTAGGGGAACAAAATATTTTTTAATACGTACTAAATAATGTAATAAATAAAACCTTCTATAAATAATTTAATTCCGGCTTAAAATTTTTGAGAATCAAATTTTCAAAAATAGGCTGAAATAGTGGGTTTTAGGCCTTTAAATAGTCATTCCTCGTGACCTATGGCACTTAGAGGACTTAAATTTGGTTTTTGGGAATCTCTTATAATGTACTTTAAGATTCCCAAGTTTAAGCAAAATCGATTGACCCCTCCCGAAAAATTCATTGAAATGTAATGGAATTGCTCATATATATGTATATACGTATGATTTTTTTTCTTAATAATGGTAAGATAAACACCTTTTTCGCCACGGTCTGATTTTTGAGCATCATAAAAACGTTGTTTTATGTAATAAACTTTATTTTACTTGATATTGTACGATGGAGAACTGTTAATTGGGTGATTATTTTGAGTCTAAATTATAAAATGAACTATATTTTTCATTTGATATCTTTCTGAGATAGTGAGTTGCCCAGAATTGCCAGTTTAGAGAAAAATACCCACATATATTTTTGTCGTGTACAAGATGGGCAAAATCAAATAATCTTTTTTTTTTAATTAAACCATGCAATGTGCACTTTTTAAAATAATTTATTAAGTAATCTCCGTTTTTTCACAACTGTTTTTGTTTTAGTTTTGACGTTCGGGGAAGAACGTTTAAAGACGCCAAATTGTGGTCATCACCAACCGTATTTGGTACCAGAGCATACTTCCGGCCATCCACAAATCCGGCTACACTTGTGATAGATCATATACAACAGTCTGATGAGGGTATTTACAGATGTCGAGTTGATTTTAAGAATTCACCAACTAGAAATAGCAAAGTTAACTTTACTGTGATCGGTAAGTAAATATGTAATCATAACATATTAAAGCCCAAATAAATATTTTAAATTAATAAAAGTTATTAATCATAAGTTGATAATAGTCGAAAAGTTTCTTTAATAAATATTTTCCTTTCTTTACAAAAAACTGTAATAAAGAAGTAAGAAACTTATTTAACGAAAAATATCAAGTTTCTTAATTTAGCGGGGTATCTTTTTCTTTGATCTCTCAAGTGAAAATTTCTTTTATATATAGGTTTATTTTAAAATGTATTTATTCTTATTAAATTTTGTAAAACTTTGTGGTTTTTTTTGGTATTTAAAATTTAGAAACCTAAGATGAATTTTTGGTATGGTGCTAAGATAAAGTTCAAAAATAAGTCTTAAGCATTTTTCTGCTAATTAAAAAAATATATTTTAGAAACAGAAAAGCATAAAACAACTTTTTAGACTTTTTCAGATGAATGACTAAAAATTGTGTATTTTTTCTTGGAGTACATCCGATCGTCATTTGTATTTCAAAACATATATATATATATATATATATATATATATATATATATATATATATATATATATATATATATATACAGGGTGTAAAAAGTATGATGCTCATGATTTTAATAGGCGATAGTGGAGCTCAAAACAAGTCAAAAGGCCAAAAACATATGGGTCAAAAAGTTTAATGTTTTCGAAATATGGCCTTTTAAAGTTTAAAAAAATTGGCAACACCGCGCCTGTTTTATTGAAGCGAGTCGAACGGTTTTTTGCGAGAGTTGCATATTTACACTTTTTTTAAGGAGATGTTTATTTATATACAAATAATAAAAATGACTTCTTACAATTTATTTTAATATTTAATTTAAAAATAAATTTATGTAAAAAACAATACATTATTGTTTGGTTAATATTTTTAATTAAAAAATTATTGTACTCACCACAAATAGGCTAAATATTCACTTTTAGAGCACAAATTATTATGTTTTAAAACAGCACTTTTTTATTCTGCTTAAAGAATAGGATTTTTTGGTTGCACACATCTCGCTTACCAAACTCTTGGACACTACACTTGTAAATTTATAAATATCCGCATTTTTCCCGATTTAAAAACAACCAAAATCTCGAGGCTGTTGAAAACGTATTTAAGACTGACTACACAGGATGACACAGACTTCTAGCTAGTAGTAGCTCTGTTGCCAATTGTTTTTTACATTTTTAACTGGGGAAAACATTATTATTAATATTATTTATATTTTTTTAATTTGTAGATTGGAACATTTGAAACTTAGTTTATTTTATTAGCAAATGAATTTATTGATTAGCGATTAAGACCAAAGTTTCAGGTTTTCAGAAATACTTGCTTTTAAAGTTCAAAACTTGATATCATTTAGACAAAAATCTGTCAATTTTTGACACATATGTCATATGAAGATTTTGACTTGTTTTGAGCTCCACTATCGCCCATTAAAATTATGAGACATCATTCTTTTTACACCCTATATATATATATATATATATATATATATATATATATATATATATATATATATATATATATATATATATATATATACAGTATGTCCACGGATAAGGTGTTGAAGAGAGAAAATTTTTTTATTTTTGATTTTATCGAAAAAAGCTACTCTTGATAAAAAATTTTGCTACTTCTAAAAATAAGATTGGGATAGAAACATTTAACATATTTTATACGGGTGTTCAGAAAATTAAAAAAACTTAAATGATCAAGAGTAAAGTGCATTTATTTGAGAAGATATGGAAATAAGTCACTAGGAAAAGTTGTTCAAAATTAAGAGGCAGTCTCTAATACCAATTTTCGAAAAATTGGCCTACTTTTATTTATTTGTGATTAAGATTTCATTATAAATTAACTAATTCCAAATTTTTGTACTAGTAGGCGTTGATAGTGACAAGCTTTATTGACACTTCGCTTTTATAATTCATTAGCCATAGTATTGTCAGCTTAAAATGCTTACTTTACAGCAAAAAATTTACTTGGTGCAATGCTATGGGAAAGGTGAAAAATGTTATCGTCGAGTTATTCAGGAATTTAATGAAAAATTCCCCAATGTGTCCGTTTCTGAGAATAGTTGCCGTAAAATAATTTTGAAGTTTTTAAGCACTGGCTCATTGTTGCGAATACCTAAAGAAAAAAAGAGATACGATGAAAATGATGCAAGCACTTTGTTGGTATTACAATCAGTAAAGAAACATCTGACATTATCATTAAGAAAAAAGCTCAAAATCTCCAATTTGTTAAAAAGTCGCATATTCAGGAGATATTAAAACACAACAAGATACATCCATACAAGCCAGTTTTTAATCATGTTTTGGAAATCGGCGATGAGGCAAAACGTTTGGATTTCTGTTTGTGGGTTGGCAGTATGGAAAGAGATTTTCATAAGAAAATAATGTTTTCTGATAAATCAACTTTTTCGACCAATGGTGTTGTGGCTTCGCAACATGCACGATATTGGAGTGACTCTAATCCGCATTTTCGAATACCACGGAGGCGTCAGTACTGTGTCAAAGTAAATGTGTGGTGCGCCATTTCTTATTACGGAATAATAGGGTCATTCTTCTTTGACAACACTTGTAATGCGAATAGTTACATAGCTATGTTAAGAAATTTTCTTGACGGTGAATTAGACAATCTTCCATTAGACAACCGTTGTTCATTTTATTTCCAACAAGATGAATGCCCAGCACATTATGCGGCAACGGTTAGACAATGGTTAGACCATGCGTTTCCAGACCACTGGATTGGGAGACAAGGACCAGTCCAGTGGCCTCCTAGGAGTCCAGATTTAACTATAATGGATTTTTTCTTATGGGGCCGATTGAAACAAATTGTTTATCGTACACCTCTAATAAATGCCACGATATTAAAATAAATTTAATCACAAATAAATAAAAGTAGGCCGATTTTTTTCGAAAATTGGTATTAGAGACTGCCTCTTAATTTTGAACAACTTTTCCTAGTGACTTATTTCCATATCTTCTCGAATAAATGCACTTTACTCTTGTATCATTTTAAGTTTTTTTAATTTTCTGAACACCCCGTATAAAATATGTTAAATGTTTCTATCCCAATCTTATTTTAGAAGTAGCAAAATTTTTTATCAAGAGTAGCTTTTTTCGATAAAATCAAAAATAAAAAAGTTTTTCTCTCTTCAACACCTTATCCGTGGACATACTGTATATATATATATATATATATATATATATATATATATATATATATATATATATATATATATATATACAGGTGCCGGAAGTAATGGATCACAGAGCAACAGCAGATTCCTTAGGTCGAAATAATGCAATTAACGTAAACTTGCTTTATCCCAAAGTTGATAATAACTAAGATACAGGGTGTCAAACTTTTAATTTGGTTTTCGTTTTTTCGTAATAATTTCTTAACTAAATGACATATCGGTACAAAATTGGAAATTTGGGGGTTCTTTGAGGCGAGAAATTCAAATTCGTCCATACTTTTGATGTTGCTAATAGAGGAGTGCCGCTGCGCCTACCCCACTTTTTTTGATGGCTTAACTTTTTGGGCTTAGTATATGACCTGTTTATTAAAAAGAGTTACCATAATTCCCTATGCGTCAAAAATGTATACATTTAGGTCTCTAGGGGCACTGTTTCGAGATAAACGCCTAAGCTGCAACTTCTATGGAAATGGGTTTTGTCCAAATGTTTTTAAACTTGCAAAGTAATAGTTCTAACACGCTGATCAAGTCTTTTGGCACAAAACTTAAAAAACCCCTCTAACCCTCCCAAAATCAGCCTTAAAAGTCACTGGGGATTTAGATACTTTTGAGGATGATTTTAGGGGTGTTAGAGGGGTTTTCGGGTTTTGTGCCCGAAAAGACTTTTGATCAGCGTATTGAGAACTATTACTTTGCAAAATTTAAAAACAATTGGACAAAACCCATTTTCCATAGGAAAGTTGCGGGGTCCTTTAAAGTGCTTTTATCTCGAGAACGGCTGCTCCTAGAGACTTAAATGAAGTATACATTTTTAATGCAGATGGATTTATAGGTACTTATTTTTTAATAAACAGGTCAATATTCTAAGCCTAAAAAAAGTTACGACATTTAAAACAAGTGGGGTAGACCGTAGCTGGCGCCCTCTAGTAGCAACATCAAAAGCGTGGACAAATTTAAATTTCTTGCCTCAGAAAACCCCCAGATCCCAAATTTTGTACCGCTAGATCATTTGGTTAAAGAATTATTAAGAAAAAACGAAAGCAAAATTAAAAGTTCAACACCCTGTATCTTTGTTATTATTAACTTTCGGATAAGGCAAGTTAACGTACATTGCATTATTTTGACCTAAGGAATCTGCTGTTGCTCTGTGATCCATTACTTCCGGGACACCCTGTATATATATATATATATTATATATATATATATATATATATATATATATATATATATATATATATATATATATATATATATATATATATATATATATATATATATATATATATATATATAATATATATATATATATATATATATACAGGGTGTCCCACTAAGGGTGGAGGTACTTTAAACGGAAACCATAGGCCCTAGAGCCTCGAGGAAAAAAATTTAGCTACTAAATCGCCCAAAGGAAATTAAACGAAAATATTTTAAAGCTTCTAGAATGGCCGCTATATGGCGTAAATGCTAAGACAAAACAAAAAATTTGAATTTTCTTAAATATTGTTTCATTAAGGTACTATTTTGAGAACGGGAATAAAAAGTTTATCCAATTCTGCGTCAGTTTGCTTTTAAGATTTTTTTTCGTATCTCTGATAATAAAGGTGGGGGGAGCTGGTAAATAAATTATTTTTAAAATTGCTTTAACTTCCGTAACCATTATCCAAATTTAATCAACTTGAGTTTGTTTGACAGAGAATCTTAAGGTTATTAAAAAATGTATTTTAGTGATGGCCGCTAGTTCTTATCTTTTTTTCCAGGGGGCGCTGTTCGTAAAAGTTTCTGTTTTTTCAAATTTTCTTAAAAAAATTAAATGGTATGGCATACTTTTTTTAAGGCAGTTTTAAAGAGTATAAAAATGGCTGAATTTTGGCGAAATCCGCGTTCTGGTATCTTTATTCGTTTTCGAGTTATTTTCAAATAACCTATTTTTTCTTCAGAAATTAATGTTACCCATTAAACAAATGCTTTTTTCTGCGTAAAATCTTAGCTAAGTAGGCCTTGAAAACAATATTATATTTTTATTTAAAACTTACCGCATTTAAAAGCAAACGTGCTAACAGCAAGATAAAATAAGAACACTATTAGAACACTAACACTATTAAACAGGAATGATGATAAAACACATTATTGTTTAAAAAGAGAACAAACACGAAATGTCTTTACAAATGTCCAAAATGCTTTCTATTATTTTCAATGCAAGGATTTAGCCTACGGTGGGTGCTTAATACGGCTGCTTCAATTTCAGGTCTTGGAATTTGAGCAATAGCATTTTGAATCCTTTCAATCATATTTTCTGGGGTAGTAGGACGTGCCTGAAAAACAATGTCTTTTACTCTTCCCCAAAAATAAAAATCGAGCACAATAAGGTCTGGGGATCTAGCTGGCCATGGAAACAAACTTTCTCTTCCTATCCAATGGTTTGTGTGATTCTGGTCTAAAAAGTTACGAACTCTCTGAGAAAAGTGTGCCGGACATCCATCACGTTGAAACCACATGTTTATTCTTGTTTGTAGAGGTACGTTCTCTAAAAGAGCCGGTAAGACGTTTGTTAAAAAGTTCAAATATATCTCTCCGTTTAAAAAACCATCAAAAATAAACGGTCCAATAATTTGATTACCCAAAATGCCACACCACACATTCACACTCCATCGATTTTGATGATCTACTTCACACATCCAGTGAGGATTATCTACCGACCAATAATGCATACTATGCAAATTGACACCTTCAGTGCTCGTGAACGTAGCTTCGTCAGTCCATAGTATGCGGGACAGAAAATGGGAATCTTCGTCGACCATAGTTCTTAACCAGTAACAGTGGTCTTATCTTCGGTCAAAATCAGTTTCCGCAAAAGCCTGGTGCAATTCAATATGAAATGGGTGTAGTTTATGGTCTATTAAAATTCGATGCACGGACGTTTTACTAATTCCTAAATCCAAAGCTATTATTCTGGTGCTTAGATGTGGATTGATCTGAACATATGCAAGTACATTGATAATATTGTCTTCATTTCTAATTCGCCGATATATTCAAGGCGCTGAAATAGGGTGCACCCGTCCTGTTTCGCGCAAACATCTAGACAAACGTTTATGTTTGGAATAAAAATATAAATTTAAAGAAAAATAAAAGTATTTTATTGTTTTTAAGACCTACTTAGCTAAGACTTTACGCAGAAAAAAGCATTTGTTTAATGGCTAACATTAATTTTTGAAGAAAAAGTAGGTTATTTGAAAATAACTCGAAAACGAATAAAGATATCAGAACGCGAATTTCGCCAAAATTTAGCCATTTTTATACTCTTTAAAACTGCCGTAAAAGAAGTATGCCATACTATTTAATTTTTTTAAGAAAATTTGAAAAAACTGAAACTTTTACGAACAGCGCCCTCTGGAAAAAAAGATAAGAACTAGCGGCCATCACTAAAATAATTTTTTTAATAAGCTTAAGATTTTCTGTCAAACGAACTCAAGTTGAGTAAATTTGGATAATGGGTACGGAAGTTAAAGCAATTTTAAAAAAAATTTATTTACCAGGTCCTCCTACCCTTATTATCAAAGATACGAAAAAAATCTTAAAAGCAAACTGACGCAGAATTGGATGAGCTTTTTGTTCCCGTTCTCAAAATAGTGCCTTAATGAAACAATTTTTAAGAAAATTCAAATTTTTTGTTTTGTCTTAGCAGTTACGCCACCTAGCGGCTATTCTAGAAGCTTTAAAATATTTTCGTTTAATTTCCTTTGGGCGATTTAGTAGTTAAATTTTTTTCCTCGAGGCTCTAGGGCCTATGGTTTTCGTAATAACGTACTTCGCCACCTTATGTCACCTTATAATATACTATATATATATATATATATATATATATATATATATATATATATATATATATATATATATATATATATATATATATATATATATATATATTTCATCCGGGGGTATCCGTTTGTCATTTGTATTCTTTACTGAATTTTACAGACGTCTTGCTAAGATCTCACTTTGCAATTTAACTGGTGTCAGATAATTGTGTATATTTGTCACCAGATGCCCATTTTGGATATAACAAATACAATAATATCCCATCACTCCGTTTTAAACGAAATTGGCCTGAATCTAAGCGTTTTTAATAAAACGAACTGTATATTTCCAAATACTCGTATTCTACAAGGTATAAATACCGGTATTCTTATCTTTGTTGGTTTTTAAGAAAATGTCATTGAAAAATGTCCAAACGACCAAATATTATGCAGTTATGTGAAAAAACAAAAGGGTCCTTACCTAAACAATGTTAGGTTTAGATTCAGAAACAAAACTGTTAATAAATATATTCCTACTTTAAATTAATTTCCAATACACGACACGCAAATTTTTGAAGTAAAATCGGATTGGCTGGACCCGGAGGACTTGGAGGCCTCGTAATTTTAAACCAACCAAGTTAAGTAGTCATACCTAACAGGATTTTTAATTTTTATTTTCAGTTTATTAAGGAGCCTCTATGCCCAAAAAGTTTCTGCCTATTTGTTATTATTTATAACAAGGCTCAAGAAGTTTATATATATATATATATATATATATATATATATATATATATATATATATATATATATATATATATATATATATATAAAATACGTATTGAACATTTTTTGCGAGATTTTACATATTTACACTTTTTTTGAAACAGATGTTTATTTACATTTTATTTGTAATTAAAAAATAATTGTACCTACCACCCACAAAATTAAGTTAAATATCCATTTTAAGAACACAAATTATTATGTTTTAAAACAGCACTTTTTTTATTTTGCTTAAAGAATAGAACGTCTGTAATTATAAAAAAAAACAGCTGTGAATTGTGGTATGTAATACGTTTACTTCGCAGCCTAATGATCTCGTACTAGATACAGGATTCTGTTTCGCGATTTCCAAAATTCTTTTCTCTAGTTTCAAAGCTACATTTACATATGTACCTCGCAGTTTGGTACCGTTGTGGAAATCTTTCACGGTAAAGGCTGCTAGATTAGCATAATGGTTTACCTTTCCATAAATTATTAACATATCGGCATATTCCCGGTTTGAAAACATTATATTTCACTTCAAGGCATGAAATAAAAAACAAAAATATCGCAGCGACTAGGCATAACACAAAGTGACTACTGACTTGACGAACTACAGTACTGTTGCCAATTGTTTTTTAAATATTTAACCGGCAGAAACATTATTATTATTATAATATTTTATTTTGTAGACTGACACATTTAACACTTAGTTTTTGTTTATTAGCCAATGATACTACCTATGAGCGATTAAGACGAAAGTTGCCAATTGTTAAGCGTTTCAGAAATTATTCCTACGAAAGTTTATAACTTTAATATCGTTTAGACAAAAATTTGCCAAGTTTTGACACAAACTACAGCACTATAATGGAATCATGATTGAAACAAAAGGCTAAAGATATAATCTTGAAAGGTTAGTCCCTAGTACTTGTTAGGTCATCAATCTATTGCACGTATCAAAGCCATTGACCGTAAAGGTTAACAGGTATGTTATGTTATGTTATTATTTAAATATTAGTTTATATAACAATACTCATATATTATTGTAAACTGTGTATATTAAATGATGTTTGTTTAATGTTTAAATATATATATAATAACTTGATTTATACACATTAAGATTAGATATAATTAGATACATTTAGATGCGGTAAGATAAGTTTATACTATTTTTCTATTTTTATATTAGAGTATGTTTTATACAAAGTCTCTTGTTTGACTTCTTGACGTGTACCAGATACTACGAACCAAGTACCAAGAAGAGTATACCACATGGCGATCCTACCAGTTACATGTTGAGAAGTCAGAAAAACTGCATACCGTCCAGTGATATGGTAAATAGACGCCAATATGGGCAAATCATCTTCCAAACATGCGGAAATTACTGACTCTGGAGTAGTCAATTCAAATTTCATCGTGGAACAAGAAAGCATCCAAGTGCCTACCGATGTAAGAGTACTACGAATTTCTCCAGAAGTATGTACTTCAAAACTCCAGCACCAGAACCCAGCGTAGTTTGAGAAGTCCCAGAACCAGAACACTGAACAGCGTTGGACATAACCCCACAGCAAGGATCAACCCTCAACCCAGAACACAGGCAGCAGTATAGTATGTAAGTTTATTAGTGGAAAAAGTTTTTTTTTGTATATTTTTTATGAACATTGTGTTAAAGTCTGCTCGACGCTCAAGTGCTCTCAGAGAACATTTCATTAGTCTGAAAATTATTATTTTTTTAATTTTATTACAATATTATGGTATTTAATTCGCTAAAAAGCATATACGAGGACTCAGTTAAATTGTGCGACATTACAGCAACCAACCACCTCCTTTTCCCAGGTTATGAACTCATTTCATCTTTTCGACCCCATGGCGGCGTTTGTGCTTACGTTCGCCACGACCTGACTTGTGTCAGGGTTTCTAACCTCGAATCGGGTAGGCCTGATATTCTTTGGCTTAAACTTACTTTCAGATCTTCTACTAAATTCATTTGCTGTATATACCGGTCCCCGTCTGACAATTCCTACAACGAGTTCTTTGATTTCCTTTCAATAAAGATCGACAATATTATTTCCCACTTTCCACTGGCCGAAGTAATCGTCCTCGGGGATTTTAATGTTCATAATAAGGATTGGCTAGGCTCCACAAAAACTGATACACAAGGCAGAGCAGCAGAAAATTTCGCAATCAGCAACTCGCTCACCAATCTAATTATGGAACCTACCTACTTTCCTAGGGTTCCCACCCATAATTCTAACCCCCTAGATCTCTTTCTTACTACCACCCCCGAACTCTATCAAGCATCAGTAACTGCTCCCCTTGGTCGCTCTGACCATGGTTTGGTCATCGTATCATACTTAACTCATTTTGAGGCAACTGAAAGCATGCCGCCACGAACCGTTTGGCACTACAATTCGGCCGACTGGGATGGTCTAAGAGATTTCCTTGCCAGCTACCCTTGGAATCTTACCTGCTTTTCTACTCACGATCCTTCAGAAATATGTAAACAAATTACCGAAACAATTCAACTAGGCATTGAGACCTATATTCCCCACACTAAAAAGAACCCCATAACTTCAAATCACAAACCGTGGTTTTCTAAATCCTGTGACAAAGCCAGACTTTTAAAACTTCAAGCCCACAAAAAGTTTCTTCAAAACCCCAGTCCCGAAAATCGACAGGCTAGCATCGAAGCAAGAAATCAGTATAATCAGACCATCTCAGATGCAAAAGACCGTTTTAACAATCGAATAAAAGATAAAGTTCTCTCTTGCTCAAATGGCAGTAAAGCTTTTGGTCCTTTGCCAAAAATATTAGTCAGAACTTTTGCACAAATTCTTTTCCACCCCTAATCTCTGAAGATGGAATTGTCTCTACCTCCAAAGGAAAAGCCGAACTATTTGCCAAACAATTTGCTGCCAATTCTACGCTTGATCCTCCAATTAATCTTCCTCTTCCAACAGTTGTCCTAGTTTCTCATAAAATGTCCGATATAATTTTTAAAGTCAAACAGATCAAGCGTATTCTTTCTTCTCTTAATACTAAAAAATCGTCTGGGCTGGATGGCATACCAGCAATCGTCTTAAAAAATGTGCTCCCGAGCTTGCACCCATCTTAACTCGCCTCTTTCGAATCTCTTACGACACGGGCATTTTCCCGGAGAGTTGGAAAGCTGCACGTGTGCAACCTGTCCCCAAAAAAGGATCCAAAAGTCTCCCTTCTAACTACAGACCTATATCTCTTCTTTCAGATGTTTGCAAGGTAATGGAAAAATTCATTAATTCCCAAATCTTAAAGTATCTGGAAAAACATAAGATCTTACATGATAGACAATATGGATTCCGCCACAGTAGATCCACAGCTGATCTTCTTTCCTTTGTCTCACACAACTGGAACAAGTCCCTTGAGTTTCTTGGTGAATCCCAGATCGTTGCTCTTGACATATCCAAAGCTTTCGATCAGGTCTGGCATGATGGGCTTCTTAACAAACTTCCTTCTTACTGTCTTCCACCTAAGCTTTGCTCTTGGCTTTCCAGTTTCTTTTCTAATCGACGTATATCAGTTAGTGTAGATGGTCATTCCTCCAGCTTCTACCAAATTAATGCTGGGGTGCCCCAGGGCTCAGTGCTGGCACCCACGCTGTTTCTTCTACACATTAACGATCTTCTCTCTTCCACAATCAATCCCATTCATAGTTTTGTTGACGATAGTACCCTCCACTCTAGTATTCAATTTCTTAAGCCACCGTGTAATTCTGATTTTGAAAACAAGCGCAGGTCAATGCAGATATCTCTTTCACAAGACCTTAAACTTATCTTGGATTGGGGCGCCAAAAATCTTGTTCAGTTTAATGCCTCAAAAACACAGTCATGTTCGCTGTCGCGAAAAAAGTCTGCGAATGCTCATCCCTTACATATGAGCGGCCAAGTTCTGCAGAACAAAGAGTCGTCTAATCTACTCGGCCTT
Source organism: Listronotus oregonensis (assembly GCA_019359885.1). NCBI lineage: Eukaryota > Metazoa > Arthropoda > Insecta > Coleoptera > Curculionidae > Listronotus > Listronotus oregonensis. Next base: position 138,723 of record JAHBCN010002127.1, read on the forward strand.
ACTTTTGAGAATAACCTCAACTGGCACAAACACATTTCATCCATAGCTTCGGCAGCTTCAAAAAAGATTGGATTCCTCTTTCGAGCCAGAAAATATTTCTCTTCTTCCAATCTGTACACTCTGTATGTATCCCAAATCAGACCCTCTTTGGAATATTGTTCTCATGTCTGGGGAATGGCGTCCCCTACAACACTTAGCATTCTGGACTCCATTCAAAAAAGAGCTGTTCGTCTAATTAATGATCCAACGCTCACAGAAAGGCTTCCTCTTCTTGCCCATCGTCGAGCTGTAGGAGATCTGTCGCTCTTCTATAGGTATTTTCACGGCTTCTGCTCAGAGGAATTGGCCAGTATTATTCCTTCTTTGGCAGCTCCCAACAGAGCAACACGTAGTGCAACTTTTATGCATCCTTTTACAGTTCAGTTAGAGAGGCCCCGAACTTCCCGCTTTCTTCGTTCCTTTATTCCTAGAGTGTCAAGACTATGGAACCTGCTGCCCGCAGAAGTTTTTCCTTCTCCTCCCAATCTCCAAAAATTTAAGTCCCGTGTGAACAAACTCCCTCTCACCTCACTGAAGACACCCACGGTACGTTAGTACTTAGGCATCAGCCTTCGTGGACTGTCCCAAGATAAAAAAAAAAAAAATAAAAAAAGAGCCAAAAGAACGCCGAATAGACTTAGTTAGAGTAAATAATTTAATTCTAGAAGTAGGGAAGTTAGAAAATGAGTTTCATAATATACAAAAAGAGGTCCAAGCATCTGCTATTGACGACCCAAACATTAAAAAATCATATTCAGATTATAATAAAGCTATTGAATCTCACCTTTTTAAATCGCGTTCTCTCCTGAACGAAAGACTAAAAGATTTGGTTAAGGAAAATAACCCAACTGAACAATTAAAAAATAATAGTAATACCGAGGAAATAAATATGGCGGAAAAATTTGATTTAAGAACAGCGGCATCTTTGTTACCATCTATGGATAACACGGAAAATAGCACTAAACAGTTAATTGACGCAATTGAGTTATATAGCAGTCTTATCGACGATAATGGGCAAACCTTATTGATTAATTACGTTTTAAAAACAAAATTACCAAAAGGGAACCAATAATCTAAATAAAAACAACAGCTACACACAATGTAATCGAGGTCGCAAGGTTGAAACAAACCGGCGACCCGGGTTTATTGTGCTTACAGTAGCGATAATTCAAGTTCAATCGCAAGGCAGTTTTTTTTCGTGGCCCACGAAAATAACAAGGTATCAAGTCACAATATAAATGCCTTAAATTACATAAGTGTTAATTATAATGGAAGAATATTATTGTTTTTAATTGACTCAGGTGCGAGCATTTCTTGTATTTTTGAGAACTCTTTAATTAATTATGAAATAGTAAACACTAGAAAAAAAAAACTAAAAATACAAGGAATAGCCGGATCCACATTATCTATCGGTACCACAGAAATTAATTTTTCAATTAAGAATGAAAATTTTTCCAATAAGTTTGTTGTCGTAAAAAATTTCGATTCTCATATACAGGGAGTATTAGGTGTAGATTTTCTTTCTAAATATTCAGCAATAATTAATTACGAAACATTTTCAATTTATTTAAAAAATAAGAATGGGATACAAAATGTAGTGCCACTACAATCCAAATATGATTATTATACTATTATTCCCCCGAGATACGAAGTAATTAAATATTGTTACACGGATGAAAGAGATGAATGCGTTGTGATGAATGATTTAATATGTGAGGGAGTAATTGTAGCAAGTACCTTAGTAAAACCAGAAAATAACGAAATTCCGGTACGAATAATGAATGTAAACGAACGAGAAATTAGGGTAAAAAATTTTCAGCCAAAGCTAAATAAACTAACAGATTACGATGTATGCAAGTTTGAAAAAAGTGAGATATCGGTACAAAGGGTAGAAAAAGTGCTTAATCTGATACAAACACCTTCAGCAAATATCGAGGAAAGTGACTCAATCCATAGCATTTGTGTTAAGTATGCAGACATTTTTCACTTAGAGAAGGATCCTTTAACAGTAACCAATGCCTATCAGCAAAAAATAAGGCTAAAAGAAGATGCACAACCTGTATATATCAAGCCATACAGATTACCAGATGCACAAAAAGAGGAAATACATAAACAAATCGGCGAAATGTTACGAAAAGGCATCATTGAGGAAACAAGGTCGGAATGGTCTTCACCCTTGCTAATTGTGCCGAAAAAAGCAGATAGTAATGGTGTTAAGTCACATAGGGTAGTGATTGACTACAGGATGCTCAATAAAAAGTTAAGGGATGACGAAAAGTTTCCATTGCCAAACATTACTGCGATTTTGGACTCCTTGTCCGGAGCAATATATTTTTCTCATTTAGACTTAGCACAAGGATACTACCAGGTAGAGTTACATCCTAAAAGCCGACCGTGCACAGCATTTATGACAGAGAGAGGACAATTCCAGATGAAAAGATTGCCTATGGGTCTAAAAATTAGCCCAAGTGCATTCTCCAGGCTCATGACAGTGACAATGGCTGGATTAAACTATGAATCATGCTTTGTCTACTTAGACGATCTAATTGTCTTTGGTAACTCTTTACAAAATCATAACAGGAATTTGCTAAAAGTTTTTCATAGACTCAGGAAAGCAACCTAAAGCTTAATCCGAGAAAATGCGAGTTCTTAAAGAAGGAAATTCTCTATCTAGGACATATCATATCGGCAGATGGTGTTTCACCAGACCCAGAAAAAATTCGAGCTATGGTCGATTATCCAGTTCCAAAAACTATGGAGGAGGTAAAGCGATTTGTCGCATTTGCTAATTACTATAGGAAGTTCATTAGGAATTTTGCAGAAATAGCCCAACCGTTAAATAGTCTGAGTCGTAAAGGCAAAACTTTTCAGTGGACAGACGAGTGTAAACATGCATTCGAAACACTAAGGCAGGCGTTGGCAAAGCCTCCCTTGTTACAATATCCAGATTTTTCAGAAGAAAACGAGTTTATGCTCAGAACAGATGCTAGCGGATGCGCATTAGGTGCGGTTTTGTCAAATTCAAATGACAGACCGGTCGCCTTTGCTTCCAGAACATTAAATAAGGCAGAAAGGCTTTATGCGACGGTAGAAAAAGAATTGCTCGCGATTACATGGGCAGTAAAGCATTTCAGGCCATATCTCTATGCCAGAAAGTTTAAAATTTTAACCGACCATCGTCCGTTAATTTATTTATTTAATTTGACAAATCCGTCAAGCAGATTAACGAAATTTAGGTTAATACTAGAAGAGTACGATTTTACGGTACATTATGTCAAAGGTTCGGAAAATGTGACAGCAGACGCACTATCGCGTATAGTTATAGAATCTAAAGACTTAAAAGGAATGAATGAAAAAATATTTGAGAGTGTGAATGTGTTAACTAGAGCTCAAGTTAGAGATAGAGCGGGTTTTGTGTCAAAACCAGAACTAACCACAACTGTGGAGACAAAATACGTACAGACCGGAGGCGATAGGCTTGATCACCTTGTTGTAGCCGAGGTTTTAAAACGTCCCAATGACACGATTGAATTAAAAGTAGTGTCTAAAACAGAGTTTGCAAAACTTAAAAAATTGCAATTTTACCAGTACTGTGATAATTTTATTTACAATGTGAATTCACAATCTATGTATTTTTACCAGAACAGTCGATCAGCGTATGACTTAGGTACATCGTTGAGACATCTGGACAAATGGTGCATAGAAAATAATATTCCGGAAATATATATATTAAGAAATGCAGAAAGTGCAGAATTTTTAAATTTACTAAGTAAATGTAAATCGCATATGTTAGAACTGACTATAAAAATAAATATAGTTCGGGATGCGGAACGTATAACAGATAAAAAATTAAGACATATAATCTTAAATGATTTTCACACGTTACCCACAGGTGGTCATGCGGGTGTACAACGCATGTACAACAATATAAGGAAACGCTATTTTTGGGCAGGTCTCAAAGGAGACGTAAGCCACTTTGTCAAAAACTGTGATAATTGCCAAAGGTATAAGCATTCAAATCCGAAGAATGTACCAATGGTAATAACAAGTACGGCTAAATCGGCATTCGAAAAGGTTGAACTTGACCTTGTAGGCCCTCTACCTGAGGATAGCCAAAATAAAAAATACATTTTGACGCTTCAGTGCGACTTAACAAAGTTTGTGGAAGGATATCCAAGAGAGGATAAGGAAGCTAAAACGGTAGCAAAGGCATTCGTAGAAAATTTTATACTACGATATGGGATACCTTGTGAAATCCTAACGGACCAAGGTTTGGAAGTTATGTCTAGCACGTTTAAAGAAGCTTGTAAACTATTAGGGATCCAACAGTTAAATTCTACAGCATACCATCATGAAACGCTTGGAGGTCTGGAAAACTCACATAAACATTTGGGTGCGTATTTGCGTATGCAATTGTCAAAATATAAAGAAAGTAATTGGAGCGATTGGGTATCGTATTGGTGTTTTTCATATAACAACACCGTAAACACCTCAACACGCTATACACCATACAAGCTTGTATTTCGTAAAATAAGCAAAATCCCGTCAAACATTACTAATCAAATCGATCCTATTTATAATCTTGAGGATTACCCATTTGAGTTGAAATTTAGATTGCAGACTGCGTGGAACGATGCAAGAAATAACTTAATTGTTTCAAAAACTAAGCGTGTAAACTCCAATAAAAGATGCAATAGCTATAATTATAAAATCGGAGACATGGTCCTAATAGAAAACAAAAATGTAGAGAATAAATTAGCACCTTTGTTTAAAGGTCCATTTAAAATTTTAGATATTAAGAATCCCAATGTAGTTTTAAATGTAAATAATAAGCCTAAGGAGGTACATAAAAATATTATTAAACCTTATTTTTAAGTCTTAAATTGTACATAGTATATAAAATAGCAGAATGAAAAAAAAGTTCAGAAAACATTTTTTTCAACTTTTTGGGGAAGGTGTAATGGATTCATGATTGAAACAAAAGGCTAAAGATATAATCTTGAAAGGTTAGTCCCTAGTACTTGTTAGGTCATCAATCTATTGCACGTATCAAAGCCATTGACCGTGAAGGTTAACAGGTATGTTATGTTATGTTATTATTTAAATATTAGTTTATATAACAATACTCATATATTATTGTAAACTGTGTATATTAAATGATGTTTGTTTAATGTTTAAATATATATATATATATATATATATATATATATATATATATATATATATATATATATATATATATATATATATATATATATATATATATATATATATATATATATATATATAATAACTTGATTTATACACATTAAGATTAGATATAATTAGATACATTTAGATACATTTAGATGCAGTAAGATAAGTTTATACTATTTTTCTATTTTTATATTAAAGTATGTTTTATACAAAGTCTCTTGTTTGACTTCTTGACGTGTACCAGATACTACGAACCAAGTACCAAGAAGAGTACACCACAGCACCTTAACAAAAAAAAACAAGGAAATTTTGCCATTTTTTGTATTTTGTCTCATAACTCGAACCAAACGGCATTTTTTTTTTAAATCTCAATATCGTTTCGAGATAATGAATAAGTGTAATGAATGCACTATATAAAAACTTTTAAAAAAATTGTCTGCTCTTTTGCTACCTTTAAGAACTTTTTGCAATTATATAATGAGAAAATTAATAATTTTAATTCGATTTTTAATCAGAAGCGTTTCAGAAATTATTTCTACGAAAGTTTATAACTTTAATATCGTTTAGACAAAAATCTGTCAAGTTTTGACACATTTGTCATATGAACTTTGTGACTTGTTTTGAGCTCCGCTATCGCCCATTAAAATCATAAGCATATACTTTTTACACCCTGTATATATATATATATATATATATATATATATATATATATATATATATATATATATATTTATATATATATATATATATATATATATATATATATATATATACAGTATGTCCACGGAAAAGGTGTTGAAGAGAAAAAACTTTTTTATTTTTTTATTTTTTTGAAAAAGCTACTCTTGATAAAAAATTTTGCTACTTTAAAAGTAAGATTGGGATGGAAACATTTAACATATTTTATACGGGTGTTCAGAAAATTGAAAAAACCTAAAATGGTAGAGTAATGTGCATTTATTTGAGAAGTTATGGAAATAAGTTACAAGGAAAAGTTGTTAAAATTAAAAGATAGTCTCTAATACCAATATTTGAAAAAATCGGCCTACTTTTATTTTTTGTGATTAAATTTATTTTAATATCGATTTAAATTTTTAATATCAATTTATTATCAAATTTTTTGCTGTTAAGTAAGCATTTAAAGCTGACGATACTGCGGCTAATGAATTATAAAAGCAAAGTATCAATAAAAGCTTGTCACTATCAACGCCTACTAGTACAAAAATTTGAAATTAGCTAATTGATAATAAAATTTTAATCACAAATAAATAAAAGTGGGCCAATTTTAGAAAATTGGTATTAGAGACTCCTTTACGATTGAACAACTTTTCTAGTAACTATTTCTATCTTTGCAAATAAAGCACTTTACTCTTGCCATTTTGTTTTTTCAATTTTCTGAACACCCGATAAAATATATTAAATGTTTCATCCCAATCTTATCTAAGAACAGCAAACATTTTTATTACAACTAACTTTTTTCGATAAAATTAAAAATAAAAAGTTTTTCTATTCAACACCTTTTCTGTGGACACACCAATACGTCCATGGAAAAGGTGTTGAATAGTAAAAAACTTCTTTATTTTTATTTTATCAAAAAACGCTACTCTTAAAAAATTTTGCTATTCTTGAGTAAGATTGGGATAAAAACATTTAACAAATTTTATACGCGGTATTCAGAAAATTGAAAAAACCTAAAATGGTACAAGAGTAAAGTGCTTTATTTGGAAAGATATGGATATAAGTTACTAGAAAAAGTTGTTCAAAAGTAAAAGATAGTTCCTAATATCATTTTTCAAAAAAATCGGCCTACTTTTATTAATTTGTGATAAAAATTATTTTAATATTATCTAATTCCAAATTATTAACTCTTTATTGTACTAGTAGGGGTTGATAGTGACAAGCTGTATTGACATTTCGCTTTTATAATTTATTAGCCGCAGAAACCTCAGCTTACTTAACAGCAAAAAATTTGATAAAATTAATATTAAAAATTTAAATTGGTATTAAAATTAATTTAATCACAAAAAAAATAAAAGTGGGCCGATTTTTTTGAAAATGGGTATTAGAGACTACCTTTTAATTTTGAACAACTTCCCCTAGTAACTTATTTCCATATCTTCACAAATAAATGCACTTTACTCTTGTACCATTTTAAGTTTTTTCAATTTTCTACAATATAAAATATGTCAAATGTTTCTATTCCAATCTTACTCTAAGAATAGCAAAATTTTTATAAAGAATAGCTTTTTCGATAAAATCAAAAATAAAAAAGTTTTTTCTCTTCAACACTTTTCCTGGACATACTGTATATATATATATATATATATATATATATATATATATATATATATATATATATATATATATATATATATATATATATATATATATATATATATATATATATATATATATATATATATATATATATATATATATATATATATTATATATTTATATATATATATATATATATATATATATATATATATATATATATATATATATATATATATAAAAACCTTTTATCAGTAGGTTTAATAAAAATGTTTTAGTAAAGCTTTTTATAGGAAGATTAATTGTTGCAGAAAAATAATGTTTTTAAAGGCGCCACCAGAGAGTGGAAAATAACGCATCATAGTATTAATCAAGTCTATTGACAGATGTGTATTTTATTGATAGGGTGTGAAGTATCGTTTTGTGATGGGAATCATGGCAATCAATACTAACTGTTGGAGGCGTTGTAAATAAATTGCAACTGATTTTTTTAATAAAGACTTAGTAAGTTTAATGATTTGCTAAGTTAAGTATTTTTAGGTGCTTAAATATACTTTCCAAAATATTTATTGAAGTTTATAACAATTGATTTTTTTTTGAAATTATATTATCGAATTATCCAAATAGCTTTAAAAAGGGTTTTTTTTATCCTGATACAAAAATTATTTATATACCTCATTAAAAATGCAATAATTTATTCCTGCTTTTGTGGTAAACATATTGTAATATTTTATAAAAGATAAATAATTATATAAAAATAAATTAAAAAATAACTTTTAAGGGTCACAAATTCACTAGTAACATAAATATATACTACAAAAAGTCGTTTTTTCTTTGGGTAATCGCAATTATTGTTTAAAAATTCAAACATAAGGCATTTATTTTAATTACCTAATACGGCTTGTTACTTTGCAAATACTTTTTGCTTAATACGTTTACGTAATTGTTTCCAAATAAGAAAAAAAATTAATAAATAATGCGTCCGACTGGCCTACCTCTTATAAAATTTTATGTAACACATTTGTAAGATATATGCCAAGAAGTATTTTTTCTTTTATTAATAACCCAATTATGTTTTTTTTAATATTTCCTTTTTTAAAATAATAAAGAATCATTTTAAAATTATGGAGATTTCCTTCAAATAATAAAATATTTAAACGTCGCCAAATCTTTTTGAAACAACTTGTTAACTATTAGTTTTGTTTTTTTATAAAACTTTTAAAATGTAAACAATTTGACTAAAAAAAAAATAAGCATATTTAACATACATTTACCAAAAGGCTGAGTTTGGCTTACTTGAATCTAAAATACAACTTTAAAATTAGCTTTATTTGGATGAAAAAGTTTTCTTTGTTTTAGATAATTTTAGATTTTGTTTTAAGCTATGCAGCTATGTTCTAGATACCATAAGCATATTTACTAGTTAACTGGTAAATTTTTATTAGAAAACAAAATTTTAAAAATATTTATTATTATTGTTGGCCAAAATTCTAAGAAACAAACTTAATTTTGCCTCTAAATTAAAATTGAAAACTGCTTTTAGTATAACTATAATTTTCTAATAAAAATATAAAAAACAAAGCAACAAAAAAAATGACTGTTACCTGTTTATTCTGAAATTTAAGTACGCCTCTGAACATGTCCCAAGATCCCGGCATACTTTTTCCACTTTCGAAAGAATTCGCGTCATTAATCACAAACCGGATGCTGTTTCTCAAATGACAATCTGTTTTTCCTGCCTCACTAATACCACGTCATGGCTTTCCCTAAATATATATATAAAGGGAAATCTGGTCGCTTATTAAACCAATGATCCACGGAAGAGTATTTATATTTTTCAGTCAGATTCAAGGATTTATTGACATGTTTTTTTTTCTATAAAACCTATCTTAATTAGAAAAAAAATGTTTTAATTAATATGTTACCCACTGTAGGTTTATTATATTTTAAAGGAGGACAAACAGATGTCAACCACATAGCTTTTACTTTCCTGTCAAACTAATATTTAAATTATAGGAAGGCAGGCTTTTTGTTACATAAAGAAAATCCAGAAACATTATTTTTATTTTTCTTAAATATTATCTTTTAGGTAAGACAGATAATATGCCCTAAATGTAAACAAATTGTTTTTTATTTTTATTATTTCTAGCTTTGCCTTATACATAGACCGTCAACCTATCGAAGATAAAGGGATTAATCGTACACCGTATGCCCTAAAAAGTAAATGTTGACAGGTTGTAGGTTTTACACAGAGTTGTCAAAACAGTACTTAAAGTAAACTTTTACTTTAAGTACTTTTCTGTACTTGTAGTATACTTGAAGTATTAAAAATACTAAAATATTTTTTATTTATTTCTAACACCACTTACAAATACCTTTATTTAAAATTTTATTTCACAATCATTATCTTGCCACTTTCTTTTCTTCAAGCTTTTTTTACCAGCTTTATTATTTTTTTTTATGGGGATTTCACTTGTTTTAATTAATACTTATAATACTTAAAGGTTTATGACTTCCTTTAACAATATTTTGTTATTGCAAAGGGTCACTCTTTTAGATTTTGTCGTTTTAATTGTGGGGTACCATTGGTACATTTCTTCTTTATATTAACAATATTTGCTCTCGATTAACCCGATTAAGAAAAAATATTTTTTCATGCCAGTTTGTAGACCTAATTAAGAAAACAAACATATAATTACGGAAATATCTCTTTAACAGGTCCTTTAATTATTAATGGTTTGGGTCATTAATAAAATTCTTTAACATCTTGTAACCGATACTTTTAAACCTGACATTAACTGGCATCAACACAATAAAGTCTTTAACAACTCCAAACATTCTCGATGGTATTCAAAAAAGCCCGTCTTAAAAAAAGAACTTTCTTCTCTTGCGGACCGCTATAAGGGTCTTCTGCCTGTATTCCTTAAAATATTAAATTTATAGAATCTGCTTCCTTCAGAGGTGTTGTCTTTTCCTTTAAACTTATAAATCTTTAGCTTTCATGTTAATTTTTACAGTCTGTAACCTTACTTAAGACGTATATGGACGATAACTAAGATTTTACTCCTTTTTAGACTGCTAGAATTAAATCTATACATTCATATATACAGGGTGATTTCTAAGTTAAGTATTTTTTTATTGTTTATAAAACCCGTTAAAATAAGCAACTTTTTTAAATACATTTTTTTCAAAAACCCAAAAATATCAAAGCTACATAAATAAATTGAAAGTGTGTTCAGAGCACGCCTGGGCATCAAATATTAGTATATTTCTTATTTACGCTTGTTTTTTGTCTTTTTAATCACGCAGTATGAATTGATCGATTGCTTTTACCGGACAAGGCAAGCATTAATTTTAATTTTAAATTATTGTTAAATCGCGATAATGACACAATCCAATAGCAATAAATAGTGTTCCTTATTTATGAAGAGTGTCATTAATCTGTAAACGTTGCCTCGACGAGCGCGCGACGATTTCTCTTGCGGGCTCATTCTAGACTCAAGTACTCAGGTGATTCTAAGTCAGGTCGGTTTAAGTAAAAAAAAAGTGTGGACAACATTGTGAGAAAATCACGTTCAATGTGTCCAAGCACAACAGCCCGAAGACTTCTTGGGCGGTGACAACTTAGTTAAGGGTAAGAACACAGAAATAGCCTATTAGTTAATTTAACCTTCAAATTACAAACCCTCTTGTGCCCAACAAAAACCTCAGCGATTGATGTATTCCCACAAGTTTAATTATTAGCCTTGTCCACAATACCTAAAAAAAAGAATCATAAATTTGTTGTTTTTTACAGACGATATTTTTTGACAATCATGTTTTTTCAGCTGTAGCTTTTTTAACAAAAATAACTTTTTGGATGAAGATCAAGTAAAACTTAAAGAAAAAGTATTATGTTTTTCAAAACATATAATTAAAACAAATACCCTAAGTAATCTAACCACAACTAACTTAAAACATTAAAAATAAATTAATCAATTGTTGTTCAACAAAACTTATTGTACTGTTATGATGAAGTACGGCTCTGAATATGTCGTTAGACTGCGACACGCTTTTTTTCGATATTCGGGTATTTCGCGTCATTAATCACAAATCGGATGTTGCTTCTCAAATGACAATCTGTTTTCCTGCCTCATTGATGCCGTATCTTGGCTTCCGTCAAATGTATCTAAAGGAAATCTTGTAGCTTATTTAGCCCTTGATCCATGAAGGGATGTTTCAATATTTCGTATGTGATATTTTTTTTGTTTTAGGAACTAAAAAGTTGTTAACTTCGTGTATAAAAATATATTGGAGTTTGAGTAGTTTTAATCTACAAAACTATTTAGTTTAAATATTTAGAAATGTTATTGTCAGAAAAATATTTGTAATAGATTATTATCTTTTTTAAATAATGCCATGTGGGAGTGTTTTTTTTTTATGAAATAACATTATAATTATTTATTTTGGATGTAAAATCTTTTTACTAAGTTTGTGTAAAGACAAACTTTATTACTTCTTAATATTTACTTGTTAATTCTAAAGTATTAAACAATCTCACCAAATACACCTATTTATCAAATTTGACCAAGTTTCTTTTTAAAAATCTCGACCTCTTAAAGTTATGAGATCTAAAATTAGTTCACAATTTTATTCTACTCTCTTTGACTTGGCAAGTTTTGGCACTAGTTTGTCTGTTTTTATAAATTAATGGATCATCTTATTTCATTTTTGCATCCAGATCAGTGGAAAGCTTGCCAAGTCAAAAGAGACAGGAACAAAATTGTGGACAGAACTTGGCCTCTGTACTTTAAGAGGTCAAAATTTTTAGATGGAAACTTGGCCCCTATTTTACGTAAGTGTTTTTGGATGAGCTCTTCTCTCTTTTTTCTGAGTTCAATGAATAACACATTGGGGGAAGAGGGATTTTAGGCCTGTTTTCTCAGTATACCTTGCACTGTAGGTAGAACCAAAACTTTAGACTAAATGTGAAGTGCGAAAAGTGCTCATTTAAATGTCCGTTAAATCGCGCCTGATTTGGGGTCTTATGGGTAGATAAAGCAATTTTCTTCGTTAAATTCTGAGACAATTTTGACATTACAGGCTTAAGTCCAATCACTCCAATTGCAAAATTCCAAAATACCCCCTAAATATACGGTATTACGGCCCTGTTTCTGTGCAGTTTCCAGAATGTTCTCTTTACTTGTGTCCTAGAACCTACCTACACATTAAATCCAATTCTGCTTTCTTGGGAAGCGCCTCATAATTTTAATGAGTCAGTCAGTCAGTAGTAAAACCGACGATTTTTTAAATCAAATCTTAGAAATCACTTGACATAACTTTCTTATTTTTTTACAGATAATTAAAAAACTAATATGAATATACATACCAAATTTCATATATTTTTGTAAAAGGAGACCAAAGTTATGACAGGAGAAAAATAGATTGAAACATTTCGTGTAAATACACATATTCGTGCGGTAGGCCGGAACTTGGCCTGGCGTACTACTGTCCGTTTAGGTAAATTGTAAGAAAAACAAATAATAATATTGAACCGCTTGCTTGAATAATTAATAAAATAAAGTAAAAAAATGTAGTATATTTCACATATTATAGGCATTTATTAAAAGCTGGTAAAAGTGATTTACAAAGGGTTGATAAATAATTTTATAAACATAATTACACCTAATTTTCTTTTGGGGGATCATTGCTTTTTTGATATATTATTTAGAAATTGCGATAAAAAGTAAGGTAAACTGGCACAAAGCTAATAAATACATTTACATAATAAATGAGACAGATACGTGTGTTTGTAAAAATCAAGAACATTAAAAGAATGTAACAAAAAATTTTGGTAATGGGCAACTTATTTTTTAAGGAAAGCTTAATTGTCTTTAACGAAATAGGTACCCACTACCTTCTTTTTATGGTATTAATTTTGTACTTATTTAAGGTTGTATTAAACTCGAAATTTTTTAGACTTTTTCATTTTTTTTCTACTTTTTAATTACTTACGTTTTTTTAAGTTTCCAAAACTAAATGAAAAGCACATCTAAGTGTGACATAATCCTGGGTTTAAATTACTTAGTACAATGGAAAAAAGTGCTTAAAAAGACACAAAAATAAAAAAGAAGATTTATTTTGTCTTTACGTACCAATCGTTAACTTTTAATTACTAAAAGATTAAACCAAATTTTGACAATTAGTAAATAAATAATGCAAGCGTAAATTGTAAATCGTTGTGATCTAAGGTTTTTAAGGTCATTAACCAGGATATCCAGTTTCCTTTTTAATCGACTAACCCATACTTTTAGTAGTACTTTCATGGTTAATTTTTTCACTTTCGCGAAGGCAAGACTTTTCTCAAATAAAAAATTATAAAAGTACAGTCTTACTTCTCGCAATTGAAACTAATTTAACTTACTGTTTGTTTAAAAGTATTTAAATTTGGGCAATCTGTTAAATTGTAACATATAATACAAAGTTTCTTATGACTGTTTATCTGTTGTTTTAACCGTTATTTATTTATAGTGGCAACTTAAAAATAAAAATGGTAATTTTATTGGTCAATACCATTTAAATATTTTATTTTCATTTTGCTTATCTAAAATCAAGTTTTTCTTAAAGAAGTTTGCTTGAAACAAAATAAATTCATATATTAAGTACTATATCCTTTTATAACAGAAATATAACCTTTTATTCAGGTTGTTCTAAAATTATCTTAAGGCATTAATAGGTGTTGGCATCACGATGGTATTTTATAATGACACCACTGGTAGTATATGTCCTTAAATGGCTCTAGATAAACTAGATAAAAACGTTAATTTTACCTTGCTTATATATAATAATAATTAATGGACAAATACTTTCTGAAATACCAAATACGTTTATAATTTTACGTAATATTAACAAAAAATTGCTTTACAGAGCTTTTAATTTAAAGAGTTATGCAGGGTGTAAAAAGTATAATGTTCACGATTTTAATGGACAATAATAGTGAAGCTCAAAACAAGTCGAATAATTTATATGATATATGTGTGAAAAATTAACAGACTTTTGTCTGAACGATGTCAAAGTTACAAACTTTGAAAGCAGTTATTTCTGAAAATCTTAACAACTGGTAGCTTTTGTCCTAATCGCTTATTAGTAGATTCATTTACTAATAAAATAAACTAAGTTTTAAATGTTTCAGTCTACAAATAAAAAAAATATATATTTTTCCAATAATTTTTCTCCCAGGTAAAAATATAAAAAACAATTGGCAATAAAGCTACCTAGAAGATTTATGCGTGAAATAAAGTCAGTTGTACATTGTGCTCACCGACCTGGACGTGATATTTTTGTCTATTTTTAAATCGGGAAAATATGCCGATATGTTTTAAATTCAAGACAAACGTAGTGCAAGTGCAAGAGTTATGAAAACAGAATGTGTGCGAACGAGAAATCTTATTTTTTAAGCAAATTAAAAAAGTGTAGTTTTAAGGCATAATAATTTGTGTTCTGAAAATGGATATTGAGCCTATTCTTGTTGTAAGTGCAACTATTTTTTAACTACAAATAAAAACCAAACAATAATATTACTTAATTTTAATTTCAAATTAAATATCGAAATAAATTGCAAGCAGTAATTTTTATTATTTGTATGTAAATAAACATCTCCTTAAAAAAAAAATTGTAAATATGCAGAATCCCGCAAAAAACGTTCGACGTTCCACTTGTTGCGATAAAACGGGCGCGATGTTGCCAACTTTTTTCAACCTTTGAAAGGCCATATTTTGAAAACAATTAAATTTTGACTCATATGTTCTTGGCTTTTTCGACTATTTTTAAACTCCCCTATTGCCCATTAAAATCGTGAGCATCATACTTTTTACACCCTTTATAAAATTGATTTATTTATTTTTTAAGTCATATATTATAACATTTTTTTTCTTTTACAACAAAAAATAGTACTTTCTAGCACTCCACATGTGTACACTATAGTACACTATTTTCAATATATTTTAACCCTACTGCAGGGCATGATGATTCATTGACCCACCTTAACATATTCATTAGATCGTGTCCCATTTGTGCACACTGCATTTTCATGGCCTACAGCCACATTGTTAATTGGCTTAAATTAATATTCTGAAAGCTGTATACCTTATATAGCGACCACCAGTATGGGACAAAGGCATCATTTAGTTAAATTAAAAGCAGATTAGCTTAAAGTTATTGCTGTAATCGGCAATTCGGGTCTTTGTATAGACCAAAGTTGCCAGAGCACTTTGAAGATGGAGGAAGGTATCAGCGTAGTCCTAATTAAATTGTAGTAAAATAATCCTCCACCAATCTTAAAAGCCCATAAAAAGTATTGTTTTGCCTTTATAAAGCAGGATAAATATACCTATACAGGGTGTTTCCTAAGTAATTTAAAATATTAAGCGGGGCGATTCTTCAAGTGTTTAATGAAAAAAATGTTATACTAGAATATATCAAAAAATATCCTTTTTAAAAAGTACA